>JAPSES010000115.1:934679-951858 GCA_029822895.1 Maxillicosta whitleyi
ACTTTTAGAATGAACTATTAATACCCACGTGGGAGCTACCCGTGAGTTTGTTAACAAACACGGTCTATATTTTATTTGTGTATTTGGACCCTAATAGTTCATGAAGTTTGAATTTTAACCCTCCAGGTGCTGCAAAGCTATGTTTTGTTTCATTCAGGTAAAAATTGAGTGGATTTCTACAAGTCATTTCAATTCCTACTTAATTTGTGTCATTTTATAACTAGTTACGTCACGACATTTGCACAGATAAGGTCAAGACTTCAGACAAACATTTTTCTGAGTGCGATATAATTGTTTATCAGCAGTAGCAGTTGTAGTCCATACTGAAAAGTCCAACCTTTGAGCCGATTACCTAAAATGTTCAGTTGTCGGTTGTATTTACAAACAAAAGTTGCTGAATGGGACAGAAAACATGTACAACAACCTGGAGAGGTTCGGCCATGACAACCTTTCTGGTGTCATTACTGAGAAATCGGATTGAAGATGGACCTGTGGAGTTGAATTAATGAAGAATTCAGACCCAAGCAGAACATTTACACTTTATGTAGACCACAGGGAAATATTTGAAAATACACAATTCCAGGAGGAAGAGGTGGACCACTGCCACATTTTTCGGAATTCAAAAAATATTTGGGAAGCCATAAAGCACATTTTTGAACAGAACACCCCACTGAAATGCACAACTCTTTAATCTGGGCGATTTACCTGGAGTTACAGGACGTGATAGATACCTGTTGAAAATAACAATTGCTTCAGCAAAGAAAGCAATAACTTCTAAATGGTTACAGAAGGAAGCACCTGCAGTACACAATTGGGTTGAAGTTCTTAGGGAGATTCATGAGATGGAAAGACTGACCTTCTTATTACGGCTGCAAAAGGAGAACTAATGATGTATTTGTAGACATAAGACCCCCCGCATATATGCACACACATGCACAAACACACATACTATCTGTGCATTTTAACAATTACTTTAAGAATGTCAATCAACTGGAGAAGCAGTGGAAAATAATGTCTGGCAACAGAGTACTAGTGACACTTTTTTTTGTTTTATGTGTGCATAAGTGTGTATGTGTGTGTGTGTATGTATTGCTATAGGTTCTATGTGTTCCTTTGTGTTTATGAGAAAAACTAATAAATTTCAAGTAAAAAAAAAATACACAATTCCATTAGAAATGTAAAATACCACTCCTTTAAAGCAGTACTTAATACCTCATACAGTGCATTGCAGTGCCAATTCTACAGCCCTGTTCCTTTCATCAGTGTGTCTGTGGTACTGTAAAGGGACCTTCTCCCAAACCCAAAGCATTGCCTTGTTGCCTCTCATCCATCAAGGATAGTGGAAAACCCTTCCCAATTTCCTGCATCAGTAAACACGTTCCTGTTTTCCTGCAACTCTTGTCTGGATGATGGGAGGGATGTGGGGTTAGTGGGACAGACGTCGGCTGATTTGATGTATCCCACTTGTCAGGATGCTGGTTTAGAAAGTGAAAAAGTGGAGCTGGGCGTGTGAACTCTGCTCAGTTCTCACCTCAGCTCTTTGTCCCACTGCTGCTGCCCCTGCCGCCTCCCCTCTATTTATACTCCCTGGCCTGACTTCCTTGTGAATGTGCTGTGTTGCATGTGTATTATAGAAGCACTGGGGGCAAACACAGCCAACCCTTTTCATGTTTTCTCGTCACCAATGTTGGACAAAGAGCAGCCGGTGGCAGAGATGTGGAAACAGGTCATGTGACAAGCTGCACGCACGGCTCCGGGCAGAGAAACACTGTTGGAGGATCTTTCTTTATTGTCAGTGCACAACTCTATGCTACATAAGGAGCTGTTTATTTGGGTCAGCCAGCGAGATGGGGCGTCTGAGTCCGCTGAGCTACAGAGTAACACTGTAGATGAGAGAAAAAGCTGCTTTCATTTTCACCAAGAGAGATTTGGGCACGTTTATGCTCAGTTTATGGGATTCTTAGAAAGTCTAACAATTATTACGTTAAATTGTAGACCTTAAAATGCTTTAAATATAATGTTCAAAAGTCTTTAAAAAGTGACTGGATATTGCTCTAAGTTGAGGCCAGTTGAAAATAATGATGGATGTAAAAACATTAGAGTCCCACGGGAAGTGAAGAAACATAAGAGCAGCAAAGTCTGGTCCCTGTCTGATGGGATCTACATTAACAATTTACATTAATAATGACCTTAAAAAATTAAGTCTCATTGACAGTGTCTGGTGGAGTGCTATTTTCTTTTGCATATTTAGTAATAGTTCATAAGAGCTTGTCAGTTCATTGGTCCTTGGTATGGAAGTCAAAAAGCTAGATTTTGAAATTTATTAATTTTTCTTTCCCAGGAAATTACCTTACAATTATTATTGACACCTACAAAACTTTTTTGTCATTGACATTGTCTTAAAATATCATATTATTTTCAGCTGGATATAAGAAAAATTTGAGCCCTGATAGTTATGCATTTCTATACTATTTTGACATTTTCCAAATTGAAAATGACATAGTGGTACAGGTTTTTGTCTGTTTTTTTAAATAACATAATAAGAAACATGTTTTCCCTCTTATTTGATGCATTACCTTCCGGTTTCAAATATTGAAGTTCATTACCCAGCTCTAAATATTGAAATATTTACACACGTTGGCTTTGAGTTGAGTGATTACAATATCAAACCTACACTCATACTGAAAGTAAAGACAAAAAAAGCTGGCACCAAGAGGGCAGATTCCTGGTGGACATGCAGACGTGAAGCTGGATTATTGATCCTAGCAACAAGCGCTTAGCAACCACAGCTTGTTTGGCGGATCCGCTCGGTGTCCCATGAACGCAGCACTGCAGGATGGCCGTGCGAGGCAGTGAGCTGCGGTGCCAGTTTACACTTGGCCGGACTGCAGAGAGCGGTGTCAGGTTGAGGCTGTGGTCAGATAAAGTCTGTTTCTGTCTGTGGTTTGTAGGAATGAAAAGGCTGTTAAACCAGCACTACACACACACAGACACACACTTCTCACTTTCTCTTTAGTTTCAGGTTTCATATACAGACTTCACATCCTGCAGGACTCCTTAAATTCACTCCTAATCTTGGCTCCAGAAAACATTTTCCCCCATCAGCTTGACTGCACATGTAGTCATTCCTCATTTAACAATAAGAAAACATACCATTTTAAAATATTTTAATTAAACTTTTTTACTTTGTATAGTTTGACCGATAAATTAGGTGAACTGACACTAGGTTTTTGCAAGTATCCAGTTAATAACAAGTAAAAATAAGCACTAAACATGAGTAAAAGTGTGTCGGTATCATCACCAAAATGTAATAATAATAATAAATGTAATATGTCAAAGTACTTATGCAATAAAATTGTCCATTTTAGTGTTTTACTGGTTTAATCTACGGCAAAGGATCATATTCTGAGGAATCCTATTTTTGTAGATCGATGCATTTTCAAGGGTTTTTGTAATTCCTTATTGTTTGTCTGTAATATCATTTCACTGTCCTTTCATTTATTTTTCTTTATAATTACTCATTTTATTATTCCAGGTTATGAGACGCTATTTTGGCAGGAAACATTTGTGAAGGAATAAATGGTAACAAATGAGAAAGTAATATAAAGGATGAACAAAATATGTGATTACCTTATAATTAAATAATCAACAAATGTTTTTTGTTGCAATTTTTCTGGAAATAATTGTCTTACAAGACAATGGAAGACCTATTTTTCCATTTTTTTTTTTCCAAAATATTAAAAACATGCCTTGTTTTCATCTTATTACTCCAAACAGCATAATGACACACAGTTTATTTTCAAATGAAATAACTGGCTCATTAAAGGGTGTGAAAGCAGAATGTGTCAGAGTGACAGATGTCTGAGATTGCCAGCTGCTGATATGTATCAGCATCATCTTTTTAAAAGCTGTTCACCCAGATGATGCTGTATTGAGATTTCCACTGAATGTCAAATCAGTGGGGATCTATGCGAAAGGTTGCGTGCTGGACTCACACCAGGTTGTTCAGATAAAGCCAGACCGGGCTACATTGAGCTCCATTTGTTGTGAAACGTAGCCCGCTCGTTTCCTCTCCCAGGTCAGTTCTGATCATCAGATACACCACCTGTGACTGCAGCTCAGTCACTGTTACATAATCCCCTCTAACAGGTTGGCGCAACATTTAGCAACAGCACTTTTGTTCAGTTTGTTTCCCGGAAAGAGGGAAGAATTTCTAAAATGTCACACCAGCAAAAGGAACAGAGGAGAGTGTGTGTGTTCTGGTTTGTGAAACCTTTTGTTTTGTTTTTTTTCTGTTTTCCACTAAAGCTCGGTGCAGAACAGTGAGCGGGGGAAGAAGATCGGAAACGCCATGATAACCACCAGTCGCAGCATGGTGCAAACCGGGAAGGCAGTGGGTAAGAAAACAGCCCAGAAATATCAATTAATATTAAAATATATACAATACTGTGGTCAACTACAATGTGTGTATCCAGTGATCTATATGATCTTAGTAACTGCATCGAAAAAATGTTGGATCTTTAAAATATTTTGATGAGATGCAGTAATCTCCTTTAAATTAATTCAAATGAATTCTATGTTCATAGGAACATCACTAATTATTACTTTTAGGACTAAGATAACTGTTGAGCTACTTGAGTTTGTCTTATCAAATTAGAGTTATGTAATGTGTAATATATAAATTAATTTAATGAATCAAGATTTTGCAAAATTGAGATTATTTGGTTGCATCACCTCCTTCTGAATCAAACATATCTTTTTTCCTTATGTTGATACTAGAATAGATTCTTCCTAGCAAATCCAAAACTAAAAATGTTTACACCTTTAAGATGCTTTAAAGTCTGTATCAAGAATGCATTTTTTTTGCACCACCCAAGAGATGACACAAACAAAAGGCTGTTCGACCTGTGATGCTCTGATTGTGCTGGATGTTCATACATATTAAAACTACTCCGATCATTTCCAGATTTGGCACCACAAAGCACTGCACCCTTGTTTACCAAAGTCAAAGATGAACAATGTGGTGATCACATTTTTTTTTCTTGGATGTTGACATAGCCTACATCATGGCCTAAGTGTTCTCATAATTTATCAGATCCAGTTTCCTGACTGTGGGTCACAACAAACTTATGGGGACTGATGAAATGTCACAGTCAGGAGGCACATGCCAGGATGTTTCCTTGCTACCAGGAAAAATAAATTGTCTTACTCTGACAGTCACAGCATTTATTCCCAAAGAAACTGTAGATGAATTGTAATTCCTCCTATACCACATGTTTAATGATAAAATAAATACACAGTAGGCTACATGTAATTGTTTTTAAATACTTGCCTTGTAAGAAAAGTCTCCACGTCGTCCCTCAGGTCAGTCAGTGGGTGGAGCATTGACCAGCGCTAAGTCGGCCATGTCCTCCTGGTTCTCCACACTGGCTCAACCCCCAGCGGTTTCTGCTCCAACCAGTCCAGAGCCCGCCACTGAGGTCAAACCATGACCTCCATCGCCTCAGCATCACAACAAGACCTTTCTCTGATGTTTCCCCTGATGCATGAGAATCTTTGGAGGAAAAGTGTTGAGTGAAGAATATAAGCAGGAAAACAGAAAATCACTCTTCTGTCAGAGTCAAATCAAACGCCTGGACTAAAACAGCCATTCCCCTGCCGTTACTCCTCACTGTACAGTCCATATCCACTGTGAGGCAGAGACTGCCACTGCTTTTAATCACAAACATAAATTTCAGAAGACAGCATCATGTCTGCCTGCTGGAGGCTTTCCTGTGAGACGCTACAAAAGCTGTCTTTGGGTTTGCGGTGTTTAGGCTTTGCTGCGTATTTCTGGAGTTTGTCTTTAAAGCTGACTATTTTACTGACAGATATTATATAATTAAAAGAATTACGGTGTCGCTGACTTGAAGCATTAGCATGTGACACCTCTGGGGATTTTAACGGTTTCGATTTTTAAATGTTTTCTCTGATGCCTCTGTAATAATATTGTGGTTGTTGCAGTAACAGTGTCAGTTCAGTGAGATAAATGTATAAAAGTACATATCATATGACTCTAATGATGCTGCAAGTTCGTAGTTATGTTTCCACGTCCATTATTTCGTTGAAACTAAAGTGAAAAACCAGTTTGTTAATCTTTACTTCACAGATTATACAGTGTTATCTGTGGAACAGTGGAACAAAAAACAACAGTGACATGTTATCAAACAAGCCAAATACTGATATATCAATAAAAACATAAATCAAATCAGATAATACATTACTTTTTGCCTTTACTTTTTACCAGTTGTTTGAGAAACAGTTAAAGCGTTTTAGCTAAGATGCTACAATGGTTAGCAAATGGGTTTGTCTGCCATAACCAAAGATATTAAATAATGCACAACTGACAACTACCAGTCTTAAAATATAACCAAAAATACATATACAAACGAAATAAACATTAAACCACTTCAACACTAACAGCACATACCTACTTTTAGGCTGGTGTGGTTAGTTTGGTTAGCATATTAGCGCAGTGTTTTAGTTTTTGTTATAAATATTAAGCTAATGTCATACAGAGAAACAAGACATATCAATACAACTGTATATTTATTTTCAACATTATGTAAAAATAATATATTATACTTGTATTTATATTATTTGCCCTTGGTGAGAAATGTTGGCTTTGTGGAGGTCACTAGCAAAGGGGCTAATAAGCTAGTTAAGCTAGTTAGCATCACAGCTCTATTGACAAAATCTGATGAAATGTCCTTAACATAAATGAATGTGTGCCCAAAAAGTTTTAGGAGAAATTGAAGGGCAAGTCTATCAATCAATGGAATGGAAGTTAAAGAGAAAATATATTTTTAAAGGTATTTTAATGGTTAATCTGTTCTATTTTTTGATTTGCCTTACCTTACCTTACCTGTCACTTCATGCATTTAGTTTGTTTTATTGCTCCATAGGTTTTTTCAGTTTACTCAATTTTTTCTAAATCACCTAACTTTACTTTTTGAGTCACTTTTTTAATATTTATTTCAGCCCCAGATGTAATAAAATTCATATCAAACTTTTTTTCCCTTTACATTGCAACCATAAAATACCAACTTCAACACTGTTACTGAAATGATCACACTGTTATTACATTCTTATGTCCCTGATGAACGTGATAAATCTCCATAATTATGAAGGAATTTGCTGTTTGACAGTGTTAGTAATTCTTGCCCAGGCCTTTTTTTGTACTTTGTCAGTACATATATTATAAATGGGAGATCCTGTATTTAGTAGTTTAAAGGTAGATAACTTATTTATTTGTTGTGTATGAACTTGTTATCGCCTAAATATCCATGTTTTGTCATGAAAACACTGGAACAAATCCTATCCGTGGACCACTTTGTTTGCACAAAGCAGCCATTTATTCTATTTATGTCAATCTTAAACCTGTACATTTACAATTTCCGGGTGCTTACAGGAACGTTTCCCTTCATACAAATATATTCAGCACCTGGTGGATTAAGTGGTCCCATGAGCATGCTGTGTCCAGTTTTACATCTATAATAAGTGTAACATTTTGTCTCTAAAAGTGTTCATGCTTTTACAGTTTCTATTTGACCATTCATCGCTTTTAATTTCTGGATCAGGTAAAGAGAGTAAATACCAGCTGTTGAAGCTTTCTGTTTGTTTTTTATCCTCTGATGATCTATTTTCTTTTTGTATTTAAAAGATATGAATGTATTGTGAATTCAGATTCACAAAATATTTTCTTGACAGATGCTTTTAATGTATACGAGAGGAAAGTGATACTCTATTATATTGCTGTATTAAAAAATTTAAACTGTTCCACAGACTGAGTTTTAATGAAATAATCTAGGAGCAAATCTTTTTATGCGACAGGAAATGCATTAGTTTGTGTCTGTGTGTAAATGTAGGTCATTCAGACTGAGTGGTGATGATTGTTGTTGTTTTGGTTACACATGGCTGGACAAAAACGCACCCATGTGCTGTCCGACAACAATTCAGCAGCATCACAGAGACACATGAACTCCGTGACCTCAGAAACAAACAAGCTCGGGGCAAACGTTCACACCTAATGATCCCGACTGACAGGCAGTACAGACGGACTGGACGACCGGGTCAGGCCACTTTTAATCACTGGTGAAATTTTGTTTTTGTTTTTTGTTTTTTACCAGAGCTTTAACCTTAATATTGTCTGATGAGCTGCCAAAAACCATAAATATTCAGCTCTTCAAGGTAGTGCTATTTTAGGCGTGAAATACTTCTAAGCACATTTACTTTTGTTATTGGAGTATTGTGGCAGATGTGGTGTTGTAGTTTGTTTTTTTTATCTAGGAATTTAAGTACTAGAGTGAGGTCGATCTACACACCTTAACATTTGTGTGGTTCAGCTACTATAATTCTTTCTTTACAGGTATTACTCAGTCCTCTTGCTTGTCTGTAGTTAGTCCAGAATATGTGAGCTAGGTTCTTAAGTGAATATAGTTCTTAATTCCACATCACATTTCTCAACTCCCTTCAATGGTTTCCAAATAAAAAATCTTATTGATTATATATAGTGTTAAAAGAGCTTGTGAGCCCTTAGATTAACTACCGTTTACTTTGGTTACCTGACACACCAGTTCAGTCCTTCATTCCTATTTGAACACCAGAGGTGACTGTACTTTTGCAATAGTGGTTCCAAAATGTTGGAGCAATCTTCCTCTTTTCATCTGATCAGCTTAATCAGTTCTCTGAAGGCAGTAGTAGACACCGTTGTAGGAAATCTTCAGTTTCTTGGCAATTTCTTGCAGAAATACCCTTCATCTCTAAGAACGAGAATAGACTGTTTCACATATTCTCTTTTTCTGGCCATTTTGAACGTTTAATTGAGCCCACAAATGTGATGCTCCAGATCCTCAACCAGCTCAAAGGAAGGTCAGTTTCATAGCTTCTCTAACCAGCTAAACTGTATTTAGCTGTGCTAACGTGATTGCACTAAGGTTTTCTAATCATCCATTAGCCTTCTGATGGAATGAGAAAACACACTGTACCATTAGAACACTGTAGTGATAGAAATGGGCTTCTATACACCTGTGTAGATATTTGACCAAAAACCAAACATTTGCAGCTGGAATAATCATTTATCACATTAACAGTGTATGGACTGTATTTCTGATTAGTTTACAATTGTCTCCACACACACACTTGACAATACACTTCTATGACGCCATATGGGGTAAAAATCAACTATGTTGGCATTTTTTTTTTTTTTTTAGTTTATCACATGGTCTTTTCTAAATTTTTATTTTTTGGAGATATACATACATATCACCATCATACCAGAAGTTATACATTAAAACCAAAATAGTAGTAGGATGCTTTGTAAGGTTACAAAAAAAAAAAAAAAAAAGTGTACAACAGTTACACACAAATAAGTGTGTATGAGATTGGTAATATTTGTAATTGGCGATACAAGATGAATGATCCCGTTTTGGTCAAGTATTTCTAGTATTGAACCCAAACCAAAGCTTCGATTTCTGCATTCTGCGATTTCTGTATTATTTAATTAAAGAAAAATGTCAAATATTCACACAACAAAGCAATAAAACACCAGACACTTCAAAAGTAAAGATTCATGGAGTCATATTTAGGAACGTTTTTGGTATGTTTTTTAATAAATTAACGTTCATTCAAAATACAGTGCCAAAGGAATATGATGCAGCCAAACATGCTAGTAAAGTTTGTCATGAAGCACCTGTGCTCATGTTTTTTAAGGTAGGAGGAAGACCCCATCCCTCCCCAACCCGCCCTCTCCACTACTGCTAGTGGTTGCTGGGACAATTTCCATAGCAACAGCCTTGGGCCAGCCCTCTCCTCTCACAACCAATCAGCAGCAAGATTCCTCAATATTCACTCAGAAAAATTAAATCTGATAGGAAATGGATATCTACCCACAATCACACTACAGTAATGTCTGATATTAAATTAAAAAAAGACACTAATACAAAATAGACCTGGTTATTTTCCCCACACTAAAACAGTTGTCTTTTAAACATATGAAAAATATATATTTTATTATATATATATTTCAGCAGCTTGGAAATAAAAACATGCATGAGCCTGAACCCGACTGAGAGTGGAGTTGTATTTGCAGAGACCCTGTGGAAAATGAAAATTACCATGGTCATGTGCTGATGGATAGAGACAGAGTGAGGTGTAAACCGCCGGTTGTGTGGAAGACCTGTGTGCAAACAGACGACGACAGGCTGTGGAGGCGCTGAAGTGGAGTTAAAGGTGGAGGACAGAGCGGCGAGGACGGAGAGCTGATGAATGACCGGACCTGCAGTCACCCTCTTTAAACTCTCTCCACCTCTCGCCGTGTTTCCCTGTCAGCCCTCCTACCCACTCCCACCCCCCTCCTGAAACCACGGCCCCTGGTCCTCTTATCTGCAGGGCCTTTTGAAGAGACTGATGGGTCCCGTTTGAGGAATACTCAGACATCAGTCTTTTTGACACGTCACATTCTGCTCCTGCTGGCTTTAAGGTGGCTCTGAAACAGCTCCAAT
The DNA here is from genome assembly GCA_029822895.1 of Maxillicosta whitleyi. Classification (NCBI taxonomy): domain Eukaryota; kingdom Metazoa; phylum Chordata; class Actinopteri; order Perciformes; family Neosebastidae; genus Maxillicosta; species Maxillicosta whitleyi. Next base: position 945,221 of record JAPSES010000115.1, read on the forward strand.
GGATTCCAGTGTGCATAATCGTGACTCATTCTCATTTTTAATTATTTGTCAAGAGAACGACAGCATTTTTTTCTGTATTCAAATGCACCTTTTTACTGAACATCCGTACATTTCTCATCAGTCAATCAATCATTTCAATATTTCTCTACACTTTTTGAGGACATCAGACCTTTTATCGCCGCCCATAAATTTCACAATTTTTTGTGCTGATATTTCAGCTTTCATTAACCGATGTTTCAGTTGTTTTTAAACACACAAGAGTTGAGTCACGACCCCTGCTAATGCTGATGGAAAATTTCAATAAGTACTAATAATTTCATCCTGAAGCACCAAAGCTTCACTGACGCAGCACACACAAGATTTAGTGAAACACCAGCTACCCATCAGTGAATTATTTATACATTTCTCTACAAAACCTTGATTTAGGGCTATTATAACAGACTTTATGTGAAATTATCAATTATCATTCATCAAGCAGGCCAACTTACAATGTGAAAAACCTTTAACTACAACTGTAAACTGTTGGTTCACACTTTCACCTTTGAGAAAATTTCAGAAATATATTTTGGCATCCATCCATTACCTGCCGGGTTCATTTTTGTAGATATAGTTGTTGGCATTATGCTAATACTTTTACACAATTATTTCCAAGAATTATGGCCTCATTCATCTCACAGTTCTATTGACAGGAAGGGTCAACGTTTATGGATGAGATTTAGTTAAAATCCATAATTTGTTTTTTCATAAATCAAGCTCTTTTCCCTTTTGTTTTAACTGAGAATCTATCAACTATTGGACAAAATAATACGATACAGACTAAAAATAAATGAAAGACTTACAGAATGACCTTTAAGTCAACAGAGTGGAGGGCTCAATGATTTCATGAAAATGATGTGAACCATATGCTACGGCCTTCACTGTCACCAGATCTCCACCTAACTCAACATCTGGAAGGTTTGGGCCAAAGTCCACAGTACTTTTAATTTCAATCACCTTTTAGAAGAATGGTGTACATCCCTCCAACACAGTTCACCAACCGTATAACAGACACCAAGCAGCACCTTACTACTACAGGTTATACTTTAATTTATCACTCATCAGAATAATTATCAAATTTTGGTGTTAACTGGACACTGGCTTAGCTGTGGTGGAGACAGGTTAGTGACGCTGATGCCAAAAGCTCTGGAAAATTCTACTGAGCCTTAACCACCTTGAAGCACTCAACTGATACAGTTAAAGTACAATTCAGGGGTTGGAAAATCAAAAATAACTCTCTTAACTAATAGCTCAGAGATAAATTGTCCAATATTCCATGTCAAAAATATTTGCACATTTCCACTTTTTACAGGCACATAATTTACACATATAAGTGTCACCTGAAACCTCTCTTTTGCTGATGCTATCTCCACTGAAATCCATTCCAACTGCTGTGAATAAAAGCCACTTAAAGCCACCAAGAACTCAAATGATAGATTTTATATGAAGTGTTCCTTTAAGAGTGGAGAGAGAAGAGCTAGAGGTGAGTGGGGAAAGAGAGAGAAGCGACAAGGTGGGGGGGGGGGCATTTTGGTACAGTTGCCATTGTCATTCCAAAAAGGTTTACCAGTTAAGTGCATCATCATCATTATTATCATCATCATCATCACCACCACAAAAATCAGTTGATGTTTAGATTATCACATTGTAGAAACAGTATGACAGACTTGTAATAATATCTAACAGATGTCACAAGTGACAAAATAATAAGAAAAAAAAAAGGAACCAAAAACAGAAATTTTCAGATTACTAGTATTTTTGAAGGGCATCTTTTCACTCAAAGCTTGTCTGGGCTCAACTGTTCCATCAGCAACAGCTGAAGCTAATGTGAGCCTCAAAGGTCCAGAGATCCCTCCACAACACAGACAACGTCAAAACCCTTTTATTTCTCACAGAACTCACCTGCCCCCCTCATGTTCATCCCTCAGCATTACAGTTTCCTGATTCAGTCAGCGAGGTAGGGCTGGGGGAGGTTATGAACTGTACTGAGGAAGGGACACCAGCTCCCCATCTACCTCAAACTCCTCAGCTCCATCAGGGGAGAAGAGGTAGGTTGGAGGTTTCCATGGGGACTCCTCCAGGCAGGAGGGGTAAAGCTTCCCTACTGCACAACGGAAGTCCTTGCCCAGATCCCAGAGCACACGTTCGGACACAGGTTGTCGTAGGAACCAACGATCGAGCTCCATGTCATACTGGTAGATAGCGTACTTGGCACGCTCATTCATGTGGGTTTCACGCATGAAAATGCACAATGAGTTGAGCAGCACCACTGCTCGCACACATGGGTCCGAATACCGCTTGGCAGGGATATTGGCAGCCAGGCGCCACTCATTCTTATTGACATCATAAATCTCAACAGTGACAGAAGAGCCATCAATGGTGCTTGTAGGCAAGCGGATGCCAGAGTTGCTGACTACATGGAGGCCACCGATATAGAAAATGAGGTCACCAAAGGCAGCTGCAGAAGCGAAACAGCGGCTGGTCTTGCGCATGGCCATTTCTACCCAGGTGTCGGCTCGGGGGAAGTAGCAGTACATCAAGTCATGCGTCATCACGTAGATGCAGTCGTGCGCCACAACAGAGGTGCTCCAGTTCCAGGCGAAGGGCAGAGGGCTCATCATGCTCCACTCATCCTTCTCGCAGTCATAACGTTCAACTGTGCGTTTGTTCAGCTCTCCTCCAACGTTATCACCTCCGATTGCATAGATGTAGCCCTCACAGTAGACCAGTGAGGGCTTGATCCGGGCACACAACATGGGGGTTTTGGGAACCCAGGCATTTTGCTGGGCATCGAACCAGAAGAAGCTGTTGACTGAGTGGAAGACTGCTTGTAACTTGCCACTCTTGCCATGATTAGTGATGGAGTTATTGAGAGGGATCTGCCCACCAGCGATGAACACATCATTGTCTGGGGTGACAAGGGTTCCCACCTTCTGCAGGTCACCTGGGGGGTTGCTGAGCTTATAGACTTTCTCTGCCTGCGGACTGTAGCACACTACTGTGGTAGGTGAGGACCCAGACATTACATAACACTCACCATGTGTCTCTGACAAGGCCTCCATAAAGATAAGCATCTCCTCCTTGGTCATGCCTAACCTTGGTTTGAAGAACTTGGGCATGGACTTGTAGAGACCCTGTACCACCACAGACTTGTCATTGGGTGGAAGGCCTTGAAACCATGCACGCTGCGTTACCTCTGACAACGCGTCAATGCGGATCTGACTGAGCACAGAGGACAGATGCTGGGAACGTGCCTCCATGTTGTACTCCAACCACAACATGGCTGCTTCTCTCACTGTCTCCTCTTTCTCCACATTGAGGTTGTCACTGCTCAGGACATCTATCAACAGCTCATGGGAGAGCTGAAGGAAGGCCTCCTGCCGATACACCATGGGGAACTTGTGCTCCACCATACGCTTGGCGCTCTGCTTGAGCTCGCTGCAACTGAACAGGTCACCGATGCTCAGCATGCGGACACAGTTCTCAGCATTAATCTTTTTCACAAGATAGTCTCGGCATTGCAGCAAGACGTCGTCCACCTTAATAGAACAGAAAACAGAAAGAGACCACGGTCAATAATGTGACAAACATATTTCTCTATTTAGTTAAATTTGATATAAACAGATCTAACTCGAGATGCTTCATGTTCTTATGTATATAATTTCATACCACCCACTTTGGCCTCCCAGTTAATGTCATGGATTTTCTTTGGGGGATAAAAATGTCACGGAAACTTCTATTGAGTTCACAGAACCTTGCAAAGCCTTATTCAAATCTTTTTCAACCCTGAAACTAAATATAATCACTGGTCTGTATATTCTGAACCACACCAACTGCTCAATTTTTTGGTGAATTTATGACATCAAATGGATTTAGCTGAAATTAATTCTGTGCAATGTTATTACAGTTCAGATTTTTTTAAATGTGGGTTTTCATTTCCAAAGCTGCATTTTCCAATGAAGGACTATATTAATTCCACTCATATATTCTGAATGACAATTAATTGACACTAATGACAATTAATGTTCATTATAGATATAAAAAACTGTGAATATGCACCATTATGCCTTAATCACTTGTAACAGTGGAATGTTCACCACAAATGAGATTTTCACATGAATTTTTTCAAGAAAATCCATGATATAAACTGGGAACCCTGGGTAAATTGGTAGGAAAGACTCATAAACAAATTATTTGAAGAGGCAATCTTTGGTTCCTAATAAAGTTCTTTAATGAACATAGGAGCATGTTTTATTAATAAGACTGAGTGATGTAGTTATAGAGAGCATTCGAAAAACATGGGAATTTGTTGGAAACCATTTCTAATTATGCATTAATGGTAAAATCCATGGGAGTTTTTGACTAAAGCAACAGAATATAACCAAAAAATAATCAGTATTATACAAGTCTTGTGTCATTTACAATTTAATTCTAACCTGTAAGAAGCAGGCAGTCTCATAGAGCGGCTCCACGGTGCTGTCGCTAATGGCCAGGTTGCCTGTGTAGGCGTAAGAGATGATGATCTGCAGGGTTGCTGGGTCCACATTCCTCAGGTGGACGTGGGTCTGTTTGCTCTCACTGAGGCCACTCATGAACATCGCCCTGCAACAAGATGGACAATCATCAGTTAACAGAGACATTAAAAAGTAAGGAAGTGATCAATGAAACCCTGAAGATGAGTCCTTGAAGACAAAAGCCAGCTGATGTTCTGCCACTTCATCCTTTCTGGATAAATGTGGAGTGGGCTTGCACTTTGTTCCTGGCTTCTTCAACCTGTATGGTCAATATGCACACTTTGATATTGATTGTAAGTTACATCATCAAAATACTGAACGATGATAATGCATATTACAACTGTTCCTCATAAAGTCTACTCATACTAAAGTGGTGCATCGCTTCAGAGACATTTTAAAGCAGGGTGATAGAGCTCAAAATCTGCACACAAACATAGCCTGAAACCAAATTAAGACATTTATCCTCAGTGACAGATGCTGTATTTGCCCAAAGCTAATGCCTGTATTCACTTTGAAAGTCAAGCTTCCATAATATTTTCTTTGAATACCAGAAATACAGTATTAAGAACTACAAGGGCTTTTCTTGGACAAGACAAGCAAACCAATAGGGCTGACTATTAAAATGAAACAAATACACCACATAAGAATTCAAAGAGTTTTTTCCCCAATCTGCAATTATTAGGGATCAGTATTTCCAAATCTAATTCATAAGTAATAGTAATAAACCAATGAAGCCAGACATAGTCTTTAGCGGGTAGTATACCTCCCAATTCAGTCCTGCTCACTGCTTTACCATCCCAACTTTTCCTTTTAAATAAACAGAGCCTCCTAATGACAGCTGGCCACTGGCCAAACTGGCTGGAAAAACAGACAAAGTTACCAACCAGAGCTGGGGTACCTGCAACTGTTTATTTCCCACTGTGGTTATGTAGTCTGAAAAACACATCCAAATTAGAAATCTGATCTAGAGTTATAGAACTGACATAATGCAACAGCAAATATCTGCTCTGTTACCCTTTCTTAAGGTTATTTTGTCTTCTTAAAACCAAATAGGAAACTAAGGTTTAACTACGGGGTGGGGGGCATCTATGTTTTGTCAAAATTCAGACATCTCGTCTCACATTTATGATGCCATCATTTGTAATATCTGCATTTCTGCTCAGAGAAGACTGGGAGACCTTAAATAGTTGTTGGAAACTACTGATCAACTTACTGCAGTTTTTATTACAATGAAAGTGTAAAAAGAGCTCAACCTACCACTCCAGTTAAGTGAAATAAACATATAAGCCTACTAAAGTTGTGTTCTCGGTCTGAAAGAGCAGAAGGGAACTGGTTATTTGGACCAGATGTCTAATGCTGCTGCTAGTGACTGGAAACTTGAATTTGGTGATTAACTTGTCAACAAACCCAACTTTGTCTGATAGACATATCACAAAATGACAGCATCTGGTCAGTAGGCTAACTGTGCTCAGTTTAGCTCCAGCTGGGCCTCAGCAGGCCGCCTACACTTCCACGTTGACATTCATCAGCTCTCTGTGTGAGTCACAGCCTCTTTAACCTTTTTCCTTACACTGATTTCTCATATTTTACACTTAAAAATATAAAATCCTATTTCTCTGGCTTTTGGACTGTAAATCAGGCAAAAAAGTTTGGATGAAGTGCTCTGGGAAAACACAACACACCTTTCTCTATTTTCTGACAGCCTGACAACAAAAATATTTTAATCAAAGAAATCAATAATAGAAAAATCATTTTGATGCAGTCCTCTAAACAAACTACAGATGCTTTGTTGGGGAAAATTTATGGATGGCAAAACTGTTAATCTGAGAAAGGAGACCACAGTTTATTCAGGGGTTTGGGGTGTGTGTGTCTGTGTTTTGCTCACAGCAGGGGCTAAACCTGCCAGGCTGTATTACGCAACCCTGCAGGCATAACCCTGCACCCCCCTCCCTCTTTTTCCTCTCTTTCTTCCCCTTCTCTGCATCTCTCAGCAAGACCTACGTGACCAGACTTTCCCCAACAAACACAAGCTCTCTCCAGACTCCCGTGGTCCCCTTTCCCCTGAAGCGAGAGAAGCTGGAAGCAGAG
>JAPSES010000115.1:954362-969352 GCA_029822895.1 Maxillicosta whitleyi
TTTTAAATGTACAAATGTGTCCTCCAAAGAGCCCTGATATATATATATATATATATATATATATATATATAGACACACACAGCTGTAGAACTACATGTTAGAGGACACTTCATTTGTTTCACATAAAAATACTGTCCATCAAACACAGAATAACTATCATAGCTTTCACAGAAACACCATCCCCTTGTTTTCCATCCTCATGTATAGAGTGGGTGATGCTTGCTCTACTATGTGGTGCATTATTTATTGTAACTGTAGGAGGTGAGCACTTACAGACATAACAAGTACGCTACATAATAACAGCATACCTGCCTTCATCACAATCAGACAGAAGGGAGTAATTGCTGTCTTTAAACACAAAAGCCACCACATATAGTGCATTATTTATTGAAACGGTACACTGCACAAAGAACAAACCCAATCAGCTTGAAGTCACCTATTTTATGTCTTTAAAAACACTGAAACTTGCAGGAGTCAACTGAAATGTTGTGGAAGACTCACCTGAAATAGGAGCTACATGTGGCCAGGACCATCTTGTGACATGGGAACTCGGTGTCCTCCACCAGCAGCACAACGTCAGTCAGTAATTTTTGTTCATAAAAAAACTTGAGCTGCTCCAACAGGGAGACAGCGTAGTCCGTATTGACCGGCCTGCGCTCACCGAGATCCGACATGGTTGCATCCCATGAATCGCGCCCCAGTTTTGAAAAGTCACACGGCCGGCAGAACCAGGCTCAATCAAACCAGAAGAAAAAAAAAATTCACAGATAACACTGAAGGAGGATCAAGAGAATGGTCACAGCTCTTCAACACCTCCACCGACTCAAGTGGAGGTGTCTAACTCCTTTATAGAAATATTTCTGCAGCTTCTTCTGCTGGTGATGAGCTGAAAGATGAGACGAGAAGGTTTTTGTGCTGTAGTTTCTGAATGTTACAATCTAGAAGATGGTGTCTTCAATGAGGAAGGGGCTGTTTCCCCTTGTGGATCTACACTGATGTGACGTCTGAGGTCATGCAATGAGGCACAGGGAACCAGAGGAGGTAGAGGGAGAGCACCACGACTGTCGCAACACTGCAACATCAGTCTGGAAAACACAGGACAGAAGAGACAAAAAGAGCAATGAGCCCAACATGCATGAAAGAAAAAAATAACTTCAATAATAAAATAAATAATATTTTGCATGTCAGACATGCTATAGTCCAGCACACCTTCTTCAACTGAGAAAATTACTCTTTCAGAAATCGTGTCACCTGCTGTCATCTGTGTCACCCCTTCCTTCCAGAAACTGACAGCCAGGCAGAACAGTCTGATGGGAAGTGGGGAGCATGCAATTCTTTTATTTTAAAAAATGCATATAATGCTGTAAATATTTGGGTACAATACAATAAAAACAAACAAAAGGCGCAAAGATTAATTTATAGTCTAATGTATATATACTTCACACTACACTAACCCAGTTATACACATCATAGTCTACTAAAACCAGGGCTGCAATGCCCAAAAGCATCTTAAGGCTAAGATCATCTTAGTCCATTTTAAAGTCTGTGGGCTACTATCATCTTAAGGTGCTTTTAAGAAACATGACCCAATTCTTCTAAAGTACACTTTGAATAACACAGACAGGTCTATGTGTTCACCCAGAAGTTAGATTGATATCTTTTAACACACATTTCTCAAGTGTAAACTTTATACATAAAATGATTAAGCAGTCCATGATTCAATGCAATAATTAAAATGATTATTTCACTGATAACAATCAGCTGATATTTTGATATCCAATGATTATTTCAAATATTTTCCTTTAATTTGCAGAGTTTTTGTCATTCCTTGGGTTTTTCAATGTTTGTTATCTACGAGATGTCTTTGAAATACTTCTCAGTTTTTAACCTTTCATACAGCAAATCATGAATAGAGAAAATAATCTATTAATTACTCCATAACAAAAATCATCAATAACTGCCACCTTTCTTCAATTATGCACATTTTAACTGCCAGTTAGAGAACGAGGTACATACTGTCCTTTTTGTATGGCAAACACTCAGACTAATGGCATAATTTGAGTATTAAGTCATGGTTGATGAAATGTAATCAGTTAAACGTTTAAAACATATTACAACAGACTTTAAACACAAAAACTAAGAAAAATACAACAGTATTTTGGATGCAAGTCTTGGGCTCCAAAACATCCTACGTGACTTTGGGTTTTCTGGCAGGTTACCATGAGACAGACAGAGCCGTTAAGCCACTTTTAACATCAAAACCTTCTTTGGCATCAATGCAGATAACAACCAGACTAATGAGACTGGATTATTTTCATCAAAACCATGTGAGAATAAAAAGCATATTTAGGATAACAATATCATTATGTCACAAGGTCCAGTAAGTGAATTTTACAACTATCCTGAAAGAGCACTGAATAAGACCAGTTCGACATTGAAACTGACATCCTTCTATAATCTAATACCTCTGATCTGGCGTCACCTTTTTCTGAACACTGGGTCTGCAGCAGCTGCCAACATCAGGTTCGGAATATTTTCAACTTCTGCGATGTCAAACGTGTAGCCAGCTAGCGTTTTAGCATGGTCAAGCTAATATTAGATTTCAACTGAGTCAGAACCGACATCACCACACACAGGAACGTGACATATAAAATATGATTTGCCACGTATTTAACTTGCATGACATTTCATTAAAGTTATCTTGTAACCATATAAGGATGCGAAGCAACAATACGTGCATCGGCAGCAGGCTTGCACCATCGGTCGTTAGGCCATCAACATACATCATGCTTAGATAATTGGCAGATCACCTTCCTTTTATGACCATGTTTACTCTAGAAAGCCTAATAACTATCCAGTTAAATGAACACTTTGCGAGACTAACGGATGGCATCTTTAGAACGCACCGTTTATCATTTGTCTGATGCTGGTTAGCCAAGTTAGCATGTTCTCACTGTTCCACTTGACCATAACAAACCGTGATTATTGTTAAAGACACTGTCGCCTGTTGCTAAACACACGACACTAACCTTTACATCATCATCTGTGGAGATCAGTTTCAACTGGGACGACAATCATCGTCTTTGATCAATGACCAATACACCTGATCGGCTGGCTTGATGTAATGTTATATAGCTAGCTCGACTACAGCGACACTCGCGGTAACTTAGCAACTTTAGCTCCACATAGTTCCGGTGTAATGTAACTTTTAGCACCAGGATTGGATGCTAGCTTCTTATTAAAAAGTGAAGATCAGTTGTGAAATTGTTCCACTGAGAACAAGACCGCTATTAACCCTAGCACCCACGACATTATTGAACCATCATGCTGCTAACATACACGGCTAAGCTAACTGCTAGAAGAGCTAAATAAACGTAAGCTAGCTACCTGGGTGAGCCACTTTCCAAGTTAACCACTTTAACAACCAGCTGTTTAACTTGTCCTAGAGTACGTGTAGAACGGCCCCACGAACTCACCCGCCACGGAAGCCTTGCCGGTAAGCAGAAAGTGCCAAGTAAGGTCCACCAGCCGAAATTAGAAATTAAACAGTTATGTAGGAGAGCTGAGCAGCGTACAACCTTTCAGCGCATCTAAGCGCCTGAAAGACCAAGGCCAAATGAGGATACTGCGCATGCGCGTATACTGAGCAGTCTTCAGAGAGGAATACTGACCTCTGCTGGTGACAGGGACATAACAACAAATAGCACAGACGACGCGTTATGTCACCCTCTGTACATGATTACTCAGTCTTTAATGTTAATAGATACTATATATGTAATGTAATACATGTATCATAGCTATAATACACTGTATGGACAGGTATCACTGAGTTATCCTGCAGAATTAAATTATGCCAGAAAGTCTGAGAAATTGCATTTTTAAAATCTTCATATATTCATAAAACATATTATTTTTTGTCCAGCTAAAGAAAAAAAATGTGATTTAGATATACATTTTTTTAAATGACCGGATGTTTTGCTTTGAGTTTCATGGTGTCGCCTCTTGGTGATGCTGAGGCCGCGGTGCCCGTCTTTCTGGGTGCACGTGAAGGTCGCAGGGCAGAATTGCAGCAGGTGATTCCAATATGACTGATGAGAGACCAGCTCTCGGCTTTTGTTAGTGAGACGTCCCATGGACCCCAAAGTGAAGCGTTTCTACTGTTGTTTATCGGGAAACCGACTGTAAAAGTTGGATTCTAGTAGCTGGAGGTTGATTTATAGTGTTTTATTTCTGTCTGACTGCGAAAGCACGTGAAAAAATGGAAGGTAAAGCTTTCCTTTTAAATGTTGTTGCCATAAAATTCTACATTGAAGCTATTCAAATAGGGTCGTGTTAATGCTTTAAAACAATATTTGCAAAATTAATTTTTACATTGATGTTCCTACAGATGGAGGCAAACAACCACATTCATTTGGCAATGGCCAGCAGAGAACTCATCACCACAGACCTTTTTTCTACGTCCAGCCTCCATCTCAACCTTATTATCTTTACCAGCACTGGCAGATGAACAACCCATACAGTCACTATGGTTTACCTGGAGGTAAAATATCAAAAGATTTAATACAACTTTGCAACTGCATTTGAAACATTATTAACATAATGTAAAGTATGAAAGAAAAAGCTGACATTGTGCAGCTTAATGGTCTTTGTCAGTGTTTCACCACCATAGAGGTTTTTAGATAATATTACATCATCCTAAGATACTCAGAAGTTTGTAGCATCATTGTTTTGTGAGAACCAGACACCACTACAAATCAATGTTTAATTTGCTTGGAAAGAAAAATTAAAAAAAAATTAAAAAAATAATAATAATTTGCTTGGAAAGATGCAAACAAATCAAACATCCTTCCTCTATAATGTACAATGTATTGCATGGTTTACCCTGGAGCAGTTTACAGTTTAATTGACTTAGGTGCAATACTCTCAAATCTGAGCACGCATAGTATAGTGATAAGTTAATCCTTTAGTTCCACATCAGGGAAGTTTATATTTTCTGTCTTGGAAGAGTTAAGTAACTTTATGTATGATCCAAATGACAGTGACGCATTGGGGGTGGGGACTTATGTTAAGAAGGACAGCAAAAATGTACACACTGTATGATATATCCATGTTATGCTGTTGAAAATCCAGACCAAAAACATAAAAAATGACTGACGCAAATCAATCAAATTTATTTATATAGCTTCACACCATAGCAAAAGTTTTCAAATCATAATGATGTTTGTTTTCCACATCAGCCATTCATTATTAACGGAAATAATATCAGCATTTATTCATTTATTTACTTGGTAGTAAATAAATAATGGTAGTTTAAAATAAACTATTTTCTAAACAGGTTTCTTGTGCAGTCTAAATCTGAGTAGTTAAATAATAATTATAATTGAAATCCACTAAGGAGAGAAAAAAAAGTCACGATGAGTAAAAAATTACACACTCAAAATGTGTTTTTATTTTTTTTTAAATGAAGTTTACTCTATTCTTTTCTTTTCTAGGTTTTAACTTTGGCCGTCCCTGCTTACACCCTTACCAGTACATGCAGTATCCTGGGTTTGTTTTCCCTCATGCTCCCATATATCCAGTGGATTACAGGCGGATGTTTGAACCCCGCTTCCCCTCACCACACTGGAATGACATGACTCGCCAACAGCATCCCTCACAACCTCCGGGGCAGCGGGAGACGGCCTGTTCAGAGGTTCAAACGGACCCTAGCGATGCCATAACCAAGCTCATCGAATGTCTGGATAAAATGCAGGCGAGTGACCTGCAGGGTGTAGATAGAGAGCTGGACTCAGGCGTCGCTTCCCAGTCCTCAGGCATGTTTTCACCAAGAGAGGAGAAGAAGGGTGAGGAACAGGCTGCTGGTCTCATCCTGCCTTCAGCACCTGATGACGGCTCTTTGGAGCCCTCTGCAGTGACGTTCAGAGACTCCACAACAGCAGTTTATGATTGTGATTCCAGCCACAGGAGCTTAGATGTTTTAAGCCCTCCAGAGTGCTGGTCAGGAGAAATGGAGGAAGAGTTGCCACTAGATAGCTCCTCTGTCCACGAGGAGGGTCCAAATGTAGAGGAGCCAGTAGCAGATGAACACCTTCTCCCTCTTGAGATAAGAGAAGTCGCCAATATCCAGTCAGATATCGTAGCGACTGATCAAAGTTCTCACAAATGTGATGATAATGAGCTGCTGAAGAGGAGAGTAGATCCCATTCTTCCATCGGCAACCCTTCCCTCTTCCCCTGTTACAGAAAGTGGTGATAAAGTCTCAAAACCAGAACATCAGGAAGCATCCTCCCATAATGTAAAACCTGATCCAAGCTACCAGATCCTGAAGCTGCCTTTTGAGAGTGTTTTGACACCTGGAGCTCCTGGAATGAACCGCCTTTCCTCTTCCTCTCCTTACTACTACAACTACTTGTCCATGCCGACGAGCCATGAGCGGATGAGCGTGCTCAGTCCATCTTTGGATGAGTTGTCCTCAAAAGATGAAATGTTCTCCACAGATTTGGAGGATGTGGATCTCTTCCCTAAGCATGTGTATGCTGGACGGAGGCTCGCAGAAGTTGTCAATGAACCCCCTCAAGCTGCTGAAGAAAGAGAGAAAGTCTGGGCGATTGGTTCAAGGAGGTTCATGTGTGCCTGCTGTGGGAAAAGTCTACCAAAAGGAGCAGGAAGAAGCAAAATCCAAAGTTCTAAAGTGTATGTTGATGAGGGTGGAGACTCTGAAGAGGAGTGCGGGTATGGCAGAGGGTGTGAGCAGCCGATTAAAGTGGTGGTGCGGAAGCATAATGTACCCAGAAAGACTCACTCCTTCCCTTTGAGACATGCTGCAAAACCTTGGCATAAAAGAAGCCAGCACAAGGATCCACCAGATCAGGTTGAGCAAGAGAAAGGTCATGATCTTTGTAAACAGGACCCAGTTGATATGGAGGTTGGAGAGGTGACTGGCAACAAACTGCAATGCAGACCATGTCAGGGTAAGAGTATGTGCTCTACGACACTAAGGACATGCATAGTGTGTAAGCAATTTGGAAAATACACACTGAATTTGTTTATGTTCACAGACAGACTCTGCAGAGATGAAGTGACTGCAGCAGACCAAGGCAGGTGGGAAGATGGGGGTCCAATTCCCAGGAGGAGACAGTCTCCTTTGAAGAGACAAGGTGTGCTGAGTTTTTACAAAAATGTGCTCTCTGGATCTCACCACTTACGATATGTTCACACTGCAGTGTTGCTGCATGTGCTTTGAGACCACTTATCCTCCTGAAACCCAGGAAAGGATAAGTTTTGGTGTTTTTCTACATTAAATAATTGTCTTGATTGGAAGCAGCATGATGCAACAGTTTTGTCAGATTTTAAAAAAATTTATATGGAATGTCCTTTGCAGTGAACAGCCTTTTTTTTTTTTTTTTTTTTTTAAATAAAAAAATAAAGCTGTGAAAATCTTGTCCCCTACAGAGGACAAAATGCCTTGCTGGGTCTCAGGAGGATATGAAAGTGGTCTGGGTATAATTTGGCATTCAGATTTGTGCTTTTTATACTTTCAAAGTCAAATGTGGGTCGCATATTGGCAAAAAAAAAGTCAGGTTTGGACTTTGAACATAGCCTTGGTTAGCACTGTCAGTGGTGCCACCATTCTGAACTTGTATTAAAACACTCTGGATTGGTAAGTTAGGCTGGTTTGCATTTTTTTAAAAAAAATCATCTACTGCAGGATGCAACCATGGTCCCTCTGCAAAGATATAGAATAGAATACTTTATTTATCCCATCCTGGGGAAATCCCACAGTTACAGCAGTATAATAAAGTGCAGAAATTCTATATGAATAACAGAGACAGGAAGACGGTGAGAGACATATTTATTTACATTATTTACTTTGCATTGCGGTGTATATTTGGGGGGGTTAGTTAGCATTATTGTACAGTCTGATGGCTGTGGGGAGGAAAGACCTGCGGAAGTGCTCCTTTTTGCACGGGGGTGTAACAGTCTTGTGCTGAAGGAGCTGCTGAAGGCCACTATAATGTTGAGGAAAAGTGTTTGTTGGAACATTTTCAAATGTAAAGTGAGACAATGCATCAAAATGACTAAATTATGTCCAAAGATTTATGTGTTTTTTGTCAAAAACCTGTCATTTTCAAGTCAAGAGGTGGTTGTTTTATGTAACAAGGGGACTTTGAAAGTGGTGCCAAAGATGGGGGAGGGAAGAGAAGGATTTCAGCAGAGTCTATGTTATAAATCAGTTCAAGGTCTGTGAGCATTATTTGTGACTCCACATTAGGTCCGTTTAGGAATGTGTTGTACCACTGGCAGAGAGAAGACGATGACGAGCCACCTCATTACACTGGGAGAGAGGTTGGTATTCTGAATTTTATCAAGTATCGAATTTAATCTGAATTTAACGTCTTCTTATGCATTTGTCAGGCTCAACAATGAGAGAACCACCATGCTGAAATCTTCAGACCGACATGCGTGATGAACTGTAGGTGAAGCCATAAATAACAATTTAATTCTTCACAAGTCTCAGGACATGTTTTACTTATATTGAAGAAAATAAACACTACTGTAAAATGTAATTTTTTGCTTTTGCAGGTTCCCCAAAGGTGTAAATGTTCCAGTATAATATGTTAAAGTATGAATAGCACCAGGTGAAATGCACTGCACATGAAGCCTCTTTTTGTTTGATAAAATTAAAAAAAAAAAAGTATAAATTGTCTGCAGTAACCCTGCCTTACACAATTCCTTATTAATTAATTTCACAAAATGGAAAATGAATGGGTTGACAGGTTGTGTTGCAGATGGTGTGCCACTGTTTGGGGCCAGTTAAATAAAATATTGTTGAAAGTTTGAAGTCTTTTATATGTTTTTGTTACAGTGGTGGGAGGTGTCGAGTAAAACTCATGATCATGCATACATAATAGAATTAATTCCATTATGACCACTGATGGGTAAAGTGATCTTTTTATCTTATTACAATGGAACCTGTTACCTGTTCAGATGCTTTTCCCTTGTGATGCATTTAATGTTTTCATGTTTTGTACAAAGAACTAAAAACCTACCACAAAAATGCCTTTCCATCCAATTAGTGGTCAAGTCAACAAACTACCTCAGAGCTTTTGTGTTTGATAAAGCTGCTTGTAGTGTTGCCAAGAAAACCTCATCTCACCTCATAATTGGCTCTTCTGGCTTAATTGTAGATCATTCATTTCTCAGACAGGGCTAGTGTTTGGTTACCCTGTCACTACCCCTGTCTGATAAATGAATGATCTCCAGTAAATAAGTGGAAGATAGGGTTAAACATGCATGTCAGATCACAATGTGTGTTTTGCATTTCAAAGTATTAAGAAAAAGACCCTGAAACTGCAAGAAATTGAGGGAACTGGATTGGAAAAGTTAAATGTATGTTTTAAGCAAATATCCTCCTGTGGTTACTCAATGGATGGACAATAAAGAGCAGACAAAAGGTTTAGAAAATGATGTTATACCAGAGAAATAAGGAGGATGCTGAATAATTTTCTGCAGAAATACACTGAAAATCAAGGATCACTGTAATGGAACAAAACCTTGTGTGGGTTTGACCAGTTCAACTCAGGTTCAGATGAAGTTTTTAATCCCAAGGAGGAAACTCACATGTCTTTCAGCTCTACAACAAGAAAGAAAATGGTTTGTTTTCAGCTGAGTCTCCAGGCTTTCCGTCATTAAGATGTTACACACACTGATACTGTAGGGATGAAGAGGATGATCTGGAGTGACGCAAGATGTCCCCGGCTATGTGCGTGTCCCCGGTGACTCCACCCCTATTCCAACCACAGTTTGTCCAAGGGTTTTGCAGCACAAATCAGCAACTGATAAAAGCTGCAGCATTTTATTTAGTAAGTCTGTTTATATTGCTTATTTCAGGCAGAAAGGCAATTCAATTCAAATGTGCTTCATATAAAAAAAACTTGCATTCAAAGGGGAAAATAAAAAGAAACTGCTTAAACGATGATTAAAAACATTAAATATACAGTAATTGGAAGAGAGGCTCTGACCCTCCTCTATTTCCATTCATCCATTTGATTATTAAACCTTCAAATACCTCAGTCACCTCTAAAATGTTTAATTATATTAGAACCACTAAAGCTATTAATGTAACACCACAATGCAGGGAAAAAGCAAGGTTATCCACTTTACATAGTCATCAGATATGATCCATTTGGATGTTCAGAGGCTCTTGTAAACATGAAAAATCATCTTAAACTCATGTAGTTTGACAAATGACAGTGGTGGCAGATGCTTGTCTTTATGTGCCTGTGGCTGAAAATGTCCAGAAAATACCAAATTTTCATGTCCAAATATAAAATGCAGAGGATAATATACTAAACGGTGGTAAATCAGGTAGGAAATTCATATTGGAAGTTATCACAAAAACAGTCTCCGGTCTTTAAAGGTTAAATACTGATAACACAATAATCTGTCATTGGTCTAAATTGGGAGATGGAATGGATATGTGATGATTCTATTTGGTTCAAAATCCTAAACAGTCATTTTTATTTACCGGCAAGATGGTGAATAAGTTCCTCTGATCCTGACTCTTGCTTTGCTCTCGTACTGCAAAGCACTTTGTAAAGAAAGTGAAATAAACCGGTGTTACTTTCTTCAGTGTTCAGTCTGGAACAAATCAGAATATGTTTGTCATGCTTTAGTGTTGTTTGTTTGTTTTAACCAAAACTTAAAATATCTTCCATTATCTATGGTTCCATTTAGAGCCTGCTTTCACTGCTGTGTACCATACTGAGCCTGTTTACATGCACGCTAAAAATCAGATCATTTTCCAGGTTCTGGAGTTATCAGATTATGATTATTAAGTGATCCTGTAAACAGCATCATTTATCAGATCACTGCAATTATCCGATCATGACAAATCAGATTAACTCATAGATTTCTCCCGAATAGTCTATTAATCTGGTTTATTTAGTTCTTTTATGTCTGTACATGTGTAAATAAAAAATCATTGTGACATAGCTCATGGAGTTTGAGTTTAGCATCATTTCATTCATACATACTCTAAAATAAATCTAATAATGGACTGAAACATGTAAACCAGAGTTGTTTTGATAATTACATGTCTGAAGTGCATGTAAACACATCACATCTGATTATTTTAACTATCTGATTACACCCAGTTATCTGATTTTCATGGTCATGTAAACGTGTCCACGCTCACTGAGCCACACGTGCTGCAGAAATTCATCCAAGTCACATATCTTCTTTTTCTACCTATCTCTGTTGTTTTTTTCTTCCTATCCTCAGGTGAGTTAATGCAGCAAAGTGGGAGTGACTTTTTTTTAATTGGCTTAAACTCATAATTGGACAATCATCACCTGGTGCCAAACACTGGCCAATCAGTGCAGTATTTGACAAACCTGGCTGTATCACGGTTCCACTTTGTTATCGAAAACCATAGTGTGAAAGAGAGTTAATCTGTGATAATCTGTTTTGGACGTCTATCAGAACGTAGTGAAATTATCTAGACTCCTGCTCAAGCTCTTTGTCAGATATGGCAGCAGCCACATCTACCTTGCACCCGCCGTTTGGTTTAGGCCCTCGGGGACCGCATGGGGGTCAGCAGATGCAGGGCCCCCCTCAGTCGGTTCCAGGGCCTTCAGCAGCACCGCATCCTGAAGAGCAGCGTCATAAACCTTTCTTCTACATACAACCCTCACAGCCGTACATGGCCATGCAGAGTATGCAGTGGCCTGTGCCTTTACCCATGCCTGTGTCCTACAACCCCTACTACAGCTACCCTGGGATCGGTGAGCGCTAACTCTCATTGTTCTTTCTGGTTGAAGTACCTTGAATTCCACTGCATGTGACCTAGAAACCAGTGACTGTATTTACTCTTTAGTGTCCTTTTTTTTTTTTTTTGGTTACTTTTACTATCAGCTTCTTTATAATTTAATGTAAATAAGTTGGTGTGCATTTTTCAGGGGTCATTTCTGCACAAATTGATGTCATCAGCCACCATTTAATAATAATAATTTTAAAAAATCCATTCGATATAGGTTACAATTTTCTGCTTTCCAAAATGTACTAATGCTTGATAAATATGGGTCATATTTTTCCATTTCTGTTTCTTGTACAGCTTGTGGAAAATAAGTGGTTTTATGGTGTGTAAGTATGTGTACTTGGTTGATTCTGGAAACAACTTGTTTTTCCATATTCCAATAAAAACATAATATTTAAACCCATAAAGACCCACATTTTTCAGTGAAAAACTGGTGTTTTCCAATATTTACTCAAGTTTACGTTCATAAAATCTCAGTAAAGTAAAATCCAAATAAATCCTAAATTGTTTACAACTGTTTTCATTTGACAAACGTCATGGATGTTTATAGATGGCAGAATGACAATTTATTCTAAGATTATTTTTAATTTGACTATAAAGTACAATTTCCAGTCGCCAGTGACCTCATTCATTTTCTTCTGTTTTCTGAGGCCAGGTTGTAGAACTGTACTGTACCTTTTATATCTAAGGATTCTTATCAGCTTTAGTGTGAGGTTGGTTTAACAACAGTCTCAGGCATTAGTATTTTTTTTTTAAAAACTTGTATGCATTTTTTTTTTTTATAGCTATTTGGCAGCTTTAAATATAATTTTCTGTTCTAATTCTTTTTGTCTGGTGTTTTTAAAGGTTACGGTATGCCCATGGTTCCTCCCTATCCTACAAATCCATACATGGAGGCCCCTGGCTTTGTTGTGCCCCACAGTCATCTCCATCTGATGGACTACAGGCGCATGCTCAACCCTCAGTACTACCAGTCCATGGCCTACCACGCTCGTAGGCTCCGGTACCAGCAGAATGCCCCTTCCAGAGAAGTGACCAGCTCTGAGGTCCAAACTGAGCCTCTGTCAGTGTCACGGAGGGCCAATACACCAAGATCCAGCGGTGTCGTGACCTCTGGTGGCCTCAGTGTCTCCAGCAGTGACACTATCAGCATCCCAACCTGTCAGTCACTGTCTGCAGCTCTGGCTGTGCAGAAGGAGGACCAGTCACTGGAGCTGAAGGATGTAATACCCTCCTCTTCCACCAGAACGCCACCAAACAGTAGCTTTGTGATACAGACTGAGGAGGTGAGGATTGAGTGCTGCACCACACCGGTGGGGCTACAGGTCCTGCATTCTCATGAGACTGCAGAAGTGTCCCACAGCTTTACTAAAGACGTGGTCCAGTGCAGCTCCATCCTTCATGGTCATGTGCTGCAGGACGACAACCTGAGCCTTCCTGTGGACCAGTCAGAGCAGGCCCTGCAGGCGTGTCCAGACATCCTGTTAGTAGGAACACCCTGCAGCGCTGAGAATATCCTGGCTTTGGAAGAATCCAGGAACCAGGTGGACACTGCAGCTGGTACTTCTGATTTGGGTTCACAAGTAGTTCCTACAGATATTGAGGAAAGCAACAAAAAATATTCAACTTCCAAGGACTTTGACTTTAAAGTTGTTCGCCTACCCTTTGATCCAAATTACCTGGATGAGCTGCGGAGGATGGAGTCAACCGTCTGGTCTGGTGGGGAAGATGCTTTAGCTCCCTCGCCTGATTTCCTGATGGAGTCTCATGATGACATTCCTGCTGTAGCTGAAGTTCCTTCTGCAGATATATTTGTAATGAGAGTGGGAGCTGCTCCTGAAGACCTGGTTCCTGTGATTGAGATGCCTCCTTTACCAGAGGAAGAATTGCAGGACTTGGTGCCCACTGTGGAACCTCCTGCTGATGACATGGTGTGTGAAGCTGACATCTGTCCTGTGATAGAAGCCCCTGTGGCAGAGGAAGCTCCTGTAACAGAGCTGAAGACCACAGCTGAGCCACCGCTCTATGTGATGGCTAAGGCGGACGGAAACCAACAGAGGTGTGAATCAAATCCAGACAATCAGGACACATCATTTGAGTCTTTGCCTACTTACCTTCCCTCATCCAGCTGGTTATCTGACTTTGAGAGCGGCCACTATTATAACAAGATGCCACAAACACCCAGCAAGACCAAGCCTTTGAACAACCATGTTCCACATGGCCCTTCCAGAAGAAGAAAACTGGAGTTAGAGTACAAAGAGCCTGCTGTTCGTAAGCCAAAAGAAAGGTACAAACCTAAAGGAAAGACAGACCGACGAAGCTTCTCTGACCATGAATGCTGCGTTAGCAGAAATTTCAATGAGAACACGTTCCTCCCGTATGGGTCGAAGGGACGACGACTCTGTACTAGATGTTTGGGCAAACAGAGTGTCTACACATCACCCAGTACAGGACTAGATGGTCAGGCCTTGAAACGAAAAGCGCCTTCCTTCCAACAGTGGAACGATCTACCAACCTGTGACGTCTGTAGAGGTCACCCCAACAGGCGACTGATGAGAGAAAGTTCCAATCCAGATGTACGTTGTTCTCACCGTAGACACGACACTGAGGGTGACTCATCTGAGAACAGCTCGTGTCGCACAGCGTTGAAATGGAGAGCGGCCGGAGATCAGAGAAAATTCGCAGTCATCAAAAAGCCACTGGTCTCTAAGCAAAACTTGGAGCAGTGTCCTACAGCGACGTACCGAAAGCTGAGTGAAAAGAACTGTGTGTGCAACGAGCTGCAGCATCACCCGGCTACATGGCAGAGGCTGCACCACTGTCCCCACGGCAACACCATCAGAGAGATGGATGAGAACTGTGCCATGGCGGGCTCCATCCGAGACAAATGGAGGAACACGGATCACATTTATCTGGCACAAAGGTGTCAAACTGGTGAGCAAAGGATTTTCACTTTAAAAATAAAAAGATTAATTAAGGGCATTCATTATTTAACTGGGGCCAGCCTATTTAGTTATTTTAGCAGCTAAATTGAATTAATTTTGGAATGTTTTACATGGCAAACAATGTGTTGAACTCTGATTTGACAGCAGGGTCATTATTATTATTATTATTATTATTATTATTATTATTTTTTTAAAGCATAACAATTCCACTCTTATTGATTACAAAC
>JAPSES010000115.1:1019946-1034017 GCA_029822895.1 Maxillicosta whitleyi
CAGCTCCAACATTATGAACCACTGCAGTACTGACCCATGGAAGGATCAGAACTATTAGTGCAGTTAAATCCACTGAACTAGGGCTGCAGCTAACGATTATTTTAGTAGTCGACTAATCTACAGATCCAGTAACGATTAGTCACGATTATTCCGTGATTCGGGGGGTTGTTCGGGGTTATATTGTTAGACTTAGGACATGTTGTTAATGCAATTATTTATTTCTATTCTTGTTTTAATGTTTTATAGCGAAATCCTGTGTTTTTATTCTGAAATCTTGCATTTTATGTTTGTGTTAAAGTGGAACCGTGACTATCGCGCGGCTCCAGAAATATGCGTCATGTTCGTAATCTGTTTCCTGGCTTGCCTGGAAGTGTCAAAATAAAAGCTCTTCATCGAAAAGTAAAATACTGCTATCTAAATTACTACTTCGCCGTCACCATACTTAACTAATACGATTAGTCGACAATAACACTTCATGTTGACAAAATTTTACTATCGATGTTGTCGACTAATCGTTGCAGCCCTACACTGAATGTCTCCTGGAGTCAAAACCAAAGGTGGTGACGTCAAATATTACACGTGTGACTTTTTTTTTTGGCCGGGCAGCGTATATCATTAAATAAATTGAGTGATTACTAAGGGTTACATTCCATTATAATAATTTCACTAAGTGCTTATTTGTAGAATATCAGATTAGATCGGTACTCTCCAGGAATGCTTTCTTCTGTCAGATACCGAGACAATATCGGTCACCAAAACCATCGGGACATATTAAAGTGAGTATGGCTTACAGGGAGATGTCTCTACGTCTAGACGGTCTCCATTCATGTGGCCATAAGCTGTCGAATTTTGGGCAAAATTTGGTTCTTGTTTGACTTTGCTGTGTCCCTCAAACCAGTGATGGGTATTCAACAACATTTACCAGAAATAGGGTTAAAAAAGAAAAAGCATTACATTAACATTAACATTACTGTGCTTTTGATAGAACTTTAATAATAGTATGGATTGCCTGCTAAAAATGTCTATTTTTAAGGCATTTCTGCTTTATTTGTATTTTATTTATTGTGCAATGTCCTTGGGTTCTATGAAAGGTGATTTCAAATAAAATGTATTATTATTATTATTAGAGCATATTGTACTGAAATACTCGTTTATTAGGAATCTCTAACCTTCCCTGAACACTTCATGTATTCGTTGCTGGGCAGTGGCGTCATTTCAAGTAATGACACCACCAGTGTAGGAACATAATCATAAGTATGTTTCATGTCATCTTAAAACTATAACTGAAATCAGACGCATATTTATAAATCAAACATATTTTCAGTAGAGAAGCCCTTATTTCATCCTTAAAAGCTACACATCTCCTTTCATTCCTGAACGTAGCCCTAGAACAGCAGAGCGTTCTGAAATCAAATGACAAAGGATGATAAAGTGACACAGTCTGATATGAGTAGCTGATGCCTCAGAGGTGAAACACTTGCAAATGATGTTGACATCAAGGACGAATCCCTGTTGAGAGTCATGGGAGTTTACATGATAGAAAGATGAGGGAACTAGTAATAGAAGACAGAAGTTAAACAAGACGTAATGCACAGAAGACGAAGACAAACAACCGAGAAACTGGGTAAATTCAGGGACTTGTTGTGTTTCGTCTCCAGCTGCTTTCAGTTTCTGCCACATTAAGGACACACATTCAGGAAGATAACGTGACAGTAAACGCCCAAAAAACTGGCCAGCATCGAACTATTTAAAGAAATTATTAAAATAAATCAGGAGGGAATTATAACACAAAGTATATGTAGGCGCAAAAACAGGAAAAATGGTTCAACATTATGTTTCTGAAATATTACTGTTGGACTTTTTATTATTTCATAGTGACTGTGTAGCTCATTGGTTAACGCCACTGACTTTGGTGCGGAAAGTAGCCGGTTTGAGACCCAGGTGATCCCTTGGGAAAGGTTCTTTACGCTGTACATCCCAATAGCCACAAGGGGGTGCAAGTCTCATTGTACTGGTCCAAAGCCCAGTTGTGTCAGGAAGGGCAGCTAATGTAAATGCCAAATAAACATGCGAAGGTGATTCACCGTGGAGACCCCGGAAGGGAAAAGCCCAAAGAAATCATCACTTTTTATTATTCCATATTATTGGGAATTTATGATTTGTATAATGTAAGTGTATAGCTTTAGATCAAGTCTAATAAACTGTTGCTCATACAGTTGAAATTAAATACAGGTAGTCCTCGGGTTACAACGTACCCAAGTTATTTCAACTTTATGATGCACATCTTGTCCGCCATTACTATAGCCTACATACGTACTGTATACTGTACATACTTTTTATCTACTATTTATTGAAATTTATGAGATTTAGGGGGTATTTAGGGGTTACTAAAGGGTTAATTCCGACTTACGTGGAAATTCGGGTGACATCAACAGTGTAAGAATGGAACTCGTTCGTAACCCGAGGACTACCTGTATTGTTAAGTCGTCTCATGAAATGATCGTGACAATATGATTAATTCTTGAAGGATAAAGTGTAATGGAATGGGAATGGAATCGTTGCACCGGGTCAAAGGTGACATGTGTCTGAAAACTAAATTATTCCAACTTGGGTATTAGTATAATAATACAACATACATTATTAATCCCAAAAGGACAATATTCAAGTGTAACAGTAGCCACTTTTAGCAGATAAGTATATTTCATGGGCTGTATCTGAAGTGGAATTATTTTGAGAACCTACTACTTTTTCTTGTCTAACACTGACTGATACTAAAATCAGACCTGGATACACATCAGAAAGAGGTTAATATAGTTAGAAATCAAGCCTAATAATAATAATAGCACTTACATTGTAGATTACTACATTTCTGACACTGAAGTACAACTTTTTTTTCTAAGTAACTTATCTGACACCATCAATAATAAAATCAGATTTAGATGCACATCAGAAAAAGGTTAACATCTCCATTGATGAAGTCTTGTCAAAAGGATCTGATAAGTGTGTTTTTGGTGAGACTGAGGCTTGATTCGCTCACACTTATTTAATACCACTCAAGGTCGAATGTGATGGTTTTTTCTGTCCCAAATAAACCAAACTAAAGGACTCCAGACTGAGTAAACTGCTTGGAGCATGCTCGACGTGAACGCTCTCTTATCTGTCGTTGCCACGTCGGTGTCCCCACAGGGTGCTATGAGGGTTTAATTGCCTGAGATCTTGTTTTTGATAGAGAACTGAGAAGTACGCTGTTGCAGGGCAAACAGTGGTCACCTTTTTTTTTTTTTTCATTTCTATCACCGTTTTCCTCTCTATCCCCCCCTTTTCCATCTGTCCTACTCTTCACTCTGCCTGTCTTCCCACAGTTATGCCCGGAGGGACACCGGTTCTGTTGAGATGGCAGCACAGAGGAAAGAGGAAGAAAAATCTAGTCGTCTTCCCTCCTCAGCAGTTTTCACACTTGACAATTTGGGGCGAAAAATAAAATATAAAGTCGGCAGGGCCCTGTTTGGTATTCATTGTTTCCTTAGCGCTATTTTGACAGGGTTTAATCATCTGTAAAAGCAAACTATCACAGCTTCCGCATGGATTAACACGGTAGACGTGATTATGCAAGAGGAGTAGGAGGAGGAAGGAGGAATTGTTTATGAAGTCTGTGGCCTGAAGGAGACGGTGAAAGGAATTAGCCATACTTAACACAGATACTGAGGGGAAGGGTCCCGTGAACTCGGCCCCTGCGCAGTCAGCCAGCAGTGATATATATATATATATATATATATGCTGTGTGCTGTACATAAAAATGACTCTCATTCAGCTAAGATTTAAAGGACCACAACAACATCCCTGCGGTGGCTGTTTTTCTTTTTTGCTCAAGGACGAGATATTTACAACATATGTGTGTTTTCAAGGGGATTAATTCATTTGGTTGTTTTTACAATAGCTTAGAAAACATTTGGACAAAGACTGTTTGTACCGACGGCAATGAATTTGTAACATTTGGTATATTTACACAGTGAAAAGTCTGAATATAATCATGCCAGAACATCGATCACCTTCACACAGTGTTGATTTTGTCTCTTCTCACTCGCCTAAAGATAGAAATAAGGAGAATTTCACAGAAAAAAAAAACACTTGGACACCGACTACAGGATTAATGTACATAAAATATGCAGGATATAAACCCAAGTCTAATAAAGGCATGACCTGGAACACACTCTCTATGCCACCTCTACCTGTTGGTTTTCAATTTAACACCCATGTTATCACAGGAGAACAGCCATACAGGCCGTGGTGCGTTTAAGGCACATGTCAGGACAGGCACTGCTGCAGTAGTGGTCATCTAGAAAATAGGAGAATCGCAGATTTGTCACACGTGAAGTAAGCAGCTCAGGGCAACAACGCACCACTAAATTCCATGTCAAAGAAGGAGTGACAACTTTTACTATAGTATCAATGTGTAACTATATCTGAATGTGATATGGATGACCAGTGTGCAACCTCTTTATTTTATTTTATTTATTTGACAGGGACAGTGCAGTCAAACATAGTTGCAGCTGATGTGATGCATATAGAGGTTATAGTTAGTGCTAATCTCTTAACTGCAGTCACTGGTTGGGCTCTTCTACAACATTGCAGTACAATATAAAATATGCATCATTTAAAACAGAGGTGTCAAACTTATTTTAGTTCAGGGGACACATCTTTGCAATATGATCTGAGGTGGGCAGGACCAGTAAAAAGATAAAACAATAATATAGATGTAATGTCAACTCCATACATTTCTCAATGTTTTAGAGGGTTTTTTTTTTTTAAAGTGAAATTACATTATGAAAAACTTTACATTTACAATCTACCTGTTAAAAAAAATGTGATTAACATGAAGAATTTTGGAAAATTCAAATGACTTCAGAAAAATAACTGCAATTTTAACCATATTCTGTCTCAGTTTATCATTTAAAAATGTGCATGACAACGTACAGATCACAGTGGATCTACAAATACACAAAACATTTAATAACAGGCAGAATATTTGGTCCAATTACGAGTCAGTCTCTTAAGACATTTCAACTTATTCACTTTTTTGTGAAAGAATAGCATACAAATGTCCACATTTTCAATTTGCTTTTTTGACAACAAAGAGAAGACTGAGAGAGTCGTCATTATTTATAGGTTTTTTTTTCTCTTTTTGATAATTTTTTTTAATATATGTTATTATAATAGTACTGGTTCTGATCCACTTGAGATTGAATTGGGCTCAACCTAAACTAAAACGATTTGAATATCCTTGATTGATAATATGTGCATTTCACAAATCACCCCATGGGATGGATTGGACCCTTTTTTTTGTTTGTTTGTTTTGGGAGGGGGGGGGGGGGCCTGGTTGACCCCTGTGATTTAAAACAATCATACTATACAATTCAATAACCCAGTGTTTCATTTATAAGATATGAGGCATTCATTCACTCTTCCACACAATATACACAACATTTACAGATGACAACAGTTGTGTTTTGGTTCTGGTGGTGAACATCTTAAACTCTGACATGGATTTTTTTTCTGATGGCAGTGAGTTCCAGAGTTTAATCCTCTTAACAGGAGAAAGATGACTGTCTGAAAGTTGTCCTGCAGAATGGGATTTTGTAATATAGGCTTGAGGAGCTTCTGGTGACTGTTGCTTTTTGAGTCATTACTGCTTGAACTCTTTACTGTTCTTCGAAACACAAAAAACACACACAAAAAAAAATCCCATTACCAACAGGAATGAAAAGGGTTTGCATCTGGTGACAGGTGAGGTAGTCAGTGCGTCCCAGGCATCATCTCCCACCGGGTTTAAACCACCTCATATGATCTTATAATGCAGCCTGTGCTCTAACCTGTTAACATTCCACAAGTAAAACAACACCATGCACAGCAGAGGCAGGTAGCAGGTATTTACAGCCACAGCAGCTTTGAAACGAAACCAAACGGTGTAGGGTTTGCATCCTTTGATATAAAAGCAATTAGTAAAAGCTGGTGCAATACATCAGAGGTGTAACCAAAACTCAGACCAGAGAATTTTGCTGGTATTTGATTTACAGTATGTCATTGGAATAACTCCAATCAGACAATTTAGATAGAGAGAGACCAGACAGACAGACAAATACAAGAAAATACAAGAAATACAGAAAAAATACAAGATCAACATAGAATACAAGAGGAAACACACTGGCTACTTATACTGTTTTCTGTATGAGCCACTTCAGGCCCCGCCCCCTCCAGGTTGTTAACTGTGCTGCTCTGTCCCATTCAACCAACAACTGAACATTTAAGGTAATCAGCTCAAAGTTTGGACATATTTTCAGTTTTTATTACAACCGCTGCTGCTGATAAACAATTATGTCGAACTGGAGAAATGCTTTGTTGAAAGTCTTCACTTAATGTGATGTAACTAGTTATAGATGTAACAAATTAAGCAGAAATAAAAACAGGTTGTAGAAATCCACTCGATTTTGGCCAGAATGAATATAAAGATAACTTTGCAGCACCTGGAGGGTTCAAATTCAGACTTTATGAACTATTAGGGTCCAAATACACAAATAAATGAACCAAAGACTAACAATAAAAGTGGGTTTAGATAAATATGAGCCTTTAAATTCACAAAGTCCTGTCTAATATTTCATATTGTTGTCTTTGGTCTCATCAACGCTGCCTGTTCTCTTGTGTTGCAGATGAATGACCATGTTGCCACTGAAGGGTCTGACGTCGCACTGAAGTTGTGGACGATGGTGGAAAACGCATGAGAACTTTCCTGACTTCCGTCGGAGCTGCGTTTGGTTTTTCGCATACTGTCTCTAAAGAACTAGTAAATATTAGAAGGGATCACTCATCCACCTTTCAAATATGGAGACTCTTTCCCAGGATTCCATTCTGGAGTGCCAGATCTGCTTTAACTATTACAGTCCTCGTCGGCGGCCCAAACTCCTGGACTGCCGACACACGTGCTGCTCGGTGTGTTTGACCCAGATGCGCAGCAGCCAGAAGGAGATCCGCTGTCCCTGGTGTCGTGGCGTCACCAAACTCCCGCCGGGCCTGTCCGTCTCCCAACTCCCAGACGATCCGGACATCATCACCGTCATCGCCATCCCTCATGCCTCTGAGCACACGCCTGTCTTCATCCGCCTCCCCAGCAACGGTTGCTACATGCTGCCCTTGCCCGTTGCTAAGGAGCGGGCGCTCGGGCTGCCAGGAGAGCTGGGATGTCGCTTCCTGCCCGGCACCCAGCAGAAGGGGGTGACAGTGGTGACCATGCCCGAGCAGCAGCCTCTGGGCCTGGCCATGGGTCTGGAGGGGGTAGGGCTGGAGGGAGGCGAGAGCGAGAGGAGAGTTACTGGTCCAGGGGGAGGAGGGGGGAAGGGCTCCACGTGGTCCGGCGTGTGCACGGTAATCCTGGTGGCCTGCGTGCTGCTTTTCCTCCTGGGCATTGTGTTGCACAACATGTCTTGCATCTCCAAACGCTTCACTGTCATCTCCTGCGGCTGAGGACAGGGGGGGGGGACTGCTCGGACTGCTGAAGACCCCTCCTGGATCCCCCTACTAAGCCCTGCTCCTGCTCCAGCTGAGGAGCGGAGATGGGATTAAACTCACACCATGGGCATCCACGAAAACTACAGAGCAACGTAGAGAGCAACCAATGAAGAAGAGGACGGGAAGGAGAGCCACAAAATCTATTGTTTTTTTTTAATTTGCAGGACTCAAATGGAAATCTACATAAAACATTACCCTCCCTGAGTCAAACAACACTGCTGGCCGTGAAACTGGGAACTGCTCCAGTTTTATTTTTGGCCAGCTGATTTGTTTTTGGCGGAGAGCTGGTCTGACACTCACTCACAGCCGTTGCCTCTTTAGTCTGTGGTTTGTAGAAGTGCATCAGTCATTATAGTGTTGTTTAGGTGAGTGCAGGCTGCGAGTGCAGTGTCTCCAGCTGGTGCAGAAAGTTTGTATTTGGCTGCTGTCAGTTTTTTTTCTGATGGTGCAGGAATTAACTCTGCCAAATCCACGTCTGGTGCCATCTGAATCATCTTAAAAGTCAATACAGCTTTTTAATTTCCTTTTTTTTTTTTTTTTTTTTTTTAATTCTTTAAACACAAGCTGTTCCCATTCAGAAACTATTGCTGTAATGATTTATTCTGTTTTGTAATGGGGTGGGTGTTTATAAAAGTCAAAAAAATATGGATTGTATTGTTTATTGGGTATTATTTTATATGCTTTCAATCATAAGTGGTATGAGTCATCCATAAATAATCACCTTTTTACTTTGAAAATACATTGCTATGGTTCCGGCTCCAAAAATATGACGAATTACTGTTTTTCTTTCAATATCTTTGGACTGTTAGCTTTATTACTGTCATATATTTATCTTATTAATATGCAACATAACTTGTGGTTGCTTTCTAAATTTGTAAGATTTGGAACAACACTTTGGTTTGATGCTACAATCTGAAAAATACTTAGATTAATCAATATTAATACAATTTCTGGAAGGCTTACTTTTTACATAATTTACTCAATAATTCAGCAAAAACACTTAAAATATGTACATTCTGTTGTATGTAAAAGTGAAATGGTAATATCAGTAGTGGTCTTTATATCTGACCGACAAATTAAAGCTAATGTTAATAGGCTAAAAACCAGTGGTAAATGAGTAAATTGTGTAAAAGGTAAGCCAAACAGTGCTTTCAAACTTTATCAATGATCAATTTGTATCCAATTTGTTTAATTCAACACAAACATAAGTAGTAAAAGTGAAATAAAAGTTGAAGTTGATGTTTCACTAAGAGTTTTGAGCTGGTGCTATATGCTAATGAAGTCATAGCACCATAACTATAGCTCCTGGTAAAACTATAACTTCATATTTAGGTAATTCTGTTCATAAAAGGGTTAAATAAACAAGAAATGACTTGTTATAGAACTTTGGAAATGTTGCTTAATATATTCTGATGAAGAGCCTGGTTAGCTAACATAAGCTAGCAAAGCTCTGATATGCTAATGAAGCATATTTGCATCGTCCATTACATGACAATTTCTTTTAAATGGTAATAATGCATAAACATTTAGCAACATTTTTACTCACTGGTATATGAATATATATATTTTTAATTATTTTTCATGTATGCTTTGCTCATGTTCTATATGTTTGAGTTATCTCCTGACCCTAGCCAGCTTCAGACCTTCACCTTCCTCTGATGAAGGTCTGTGCAGCTCCGACAGGGTCTTCACCAGCACCCTACTCATATCGACCCCCTTCATCTTAATCAGTGTGATGGTGTGTTTATGTGTGTGAGTAATGTGTCAGTAACGGGTCAGGAGTGGGCGGGCGCCGCAGGGTTTCAGCTAATGACAGCTGCATTGATTTATCTGCTTTTGAATATCTTTCACATCCGCTCATTTTTCACTTTTATATGTTGAGGCAAGCAGTTTGTCTGTTTACTGTATTGTTAAAGCAATGGGGTGTACAGGACACACAAACAGGGGGGACTCTTGTATAGTAGTCGCATCATGTACAGAATGATTGTAATTTCCTTGTCTTTTTCGGATATTATTTGCTGTTTTAATAATGATGGCAGCCTTATTTATGGTTAGGGACTTTTATATGTGTTTGCTTTTAAACCAAACATATACAACAGTTTATTCAGTGCATTTCGCTGCACAGCACACTACCACTTTAGCTTGGGAAGTAAAAATATTTTTTGGTTTATTTGGCACTAACTATATGTGAGTGACTGCACCAAAATATAACGGCTCCAATACCACAAAATGGGATGTTAAATGTAAATAAAATCAGAATGCAATGATTTGCAATTCTCTTAATCCTATTTCATAGAAAGAACACATCAGATGTTTCAATGGACCATTCAAAGAAAAAAATATTAAGTGACTTTGATGGTGGTAACACCTCTCCAGAAACAGTTGTGAAACAGCCATGTGATCATTTAATTATTCTTCTTTTGACAACACATGAACAACCACATATTTATATCTGAAACTTAGGAGATTACTTGTGGAGTTTTAGAAGTGGAATAATTAAGTTAATCCATTCTTATCTAAAGAAGGATTCTAGCTGCGCAATAGTCCCGTACCAAATGTTTCCAGTAGGTAAAAGGTTTGGATTTGGACTAGAATATATGCAGAAATATGCAAGACCTTCCCAAAAACACGTCACCAGGATGGGAGCAAATGTTAAAACCTGTATCCCTTTCAGTTTTGATGGTACCTTTCCAGATAAGCTGCCCCTTCCACAGGCACTAATGCACCCCCACACCATCACCGATACAGGTTGTAAACTGAGTGCTGATATGTCTATGATTTCCAAAAATAATTTCAGATTTTTCTTAGTCTGATCCAGGACCAGTTTCCAGTTTGCCTCAGTCCATTTTAGGGCTTTAAGAAAGTAGCAGCATTTCTGGATCATGTACACATGATGTTCTTATGTATGACATCGGAAACTATGTTCACAAGCAGAGATCTTGTAAAGAAGTTTGGAAGTGCGTCAATATATTTTTTTAGATGAGATGAGATATTCAAAGTCTCCACAGTTTTGAATTGAGGGATGTTATTGTGAAATTCTCGGACAATTTCTCAACACAGTTTTTCATAGATTGATGAACCTTTACTTACTTTTATACTTGTTGGACATGTGTTGCTGTCATCAAATTCAAAATTACCTTTATTTTTCTTAAAATGGTTCATTTTCTCAGTTTGTTATGGGTTTATGAGACTCGTAATTCCTAACATTCAGTTTTTACTTTTTCATAGCATCGAAATTTTTTGGGAGTTGGGGTTGTACATATATTGTTCCAAGTTCTCCATCAAAAACATTACTCTTTACGATCTTCTAAGAAAATAAATAAAATCTAAAATAAATATTTTGGGTTATTAAAATTCCGAACTGTTGGTAACTAGACACAGAGAATAGACCCTTTAATGCTCAATATGTACAGTCATTTTGCAGTTGCACTTTCACTGAATCTGATCACTTCTGTTTAGAAAGTCTTATTGTCAAGCCTCCACCTAATCATCACTGTAATTATCACAAATATTGGTTGTATTGAAAATAATAATCTCATCACTAATTCATTAATCGTCTAAAAACTCCAGTTGGATTGTAGGCCTATTCGGCAACTATCTTTATCGTTTGTGTTTTGTTTTTATTTTCGTCGTTACTTCTGTTCTCCGACAGCACCGGTAGTTGTTATGAGATTGGTATTTACGCCACTACGCATTTATATTGACTGTTGACAGGTGCAAGTTTACAATATGTCTCATACAAACTGCATTTATCACCTGCAAATTACTATTATCATGATGGAAATATAGCTCAAACACTGCAAAGAGCATCCAGTTTTTGTCACTGATGTTTATTTAGCCGACAGAGTGTAACTAAACTCTTCCACAGGGGTAATATTACATAGTTTGTTCCCTCTCTGGATGCTAAAACAAACACAATAAACAACATTTTTACCAAAATTACAGACATTTTCACTGTTGTGATGTGGTATGTCTTTTTCTTTTTGCACAAAGACACATGGAAACAGTCTTAACCGCAGTAACATGCTCATTGTAATTATCCACACACTGGTTTTATTCCAGTCATGATAAATGAACCTGTCTTAAGTCCTTTCCCACTGCCAATCCATCTTAAAGAGACCATGCATGAGATGACATAAAGGGGGGTTTGGAGAAATAAATACATCTAGTTTGTTCATTTTTTCTCCCTTACAGTGTCGTACAGTTACCGATATGAGAATATTGATCTGCAGGCGGTAAAACCCATCTTTATTAGGAGGTGAAGGCTGTAAAATGCTGCCATGCACAAAAAACAGTAAATGCAAAGCTTGGAAAAACAGATAGATGGATGATTCTTTCCCCCCTCGTGTGTTTTGTTTAATATGTTTTCATATTTTTTTTTATGTCTAGGAATAAAAATTCAACTCTAAAGAGCTGTCTCCACCAATTGATTTTCATAAAAAGGTCTTTTCTTATCAAAACATGACATTTTCACATTTAAGATGCATAAAATTCCGCTGTGATGCTTTATTATTATTATTATTATTTTCCATTCAGGGCTAAATATCACACTTCTGAATCTCCTCCCTGTCCTCTGTGATGTTTTGTTTCAAGTCAGAAACTGCCCTGTAAAGATTCTTACAGAAGACATGTAGAAGGAGGCTTGTCATTTCTGTGCCTGTGTGTTTGTAAAATGCTGTGAAGTTCCTGTTGTAGTTTCCTGTTTGTGTCAGGTGGACGGCTGGCGACGCAAGCAGCAGCTGTTTTTGGTGAATAAATAAAGCAAATGCTCTGAATCTCAACCACTGCAGAGGTCTTTATTTCAGAATTAACCAGATTGTATTGGATTTTTAGTGTTTTTTTTATGTAAATGTGCCATTTCTGTCATCTGTTAACATGTTGGTTTAAGCATAGATTAAAGTTCTCTGTCGTTATGATGGAATTCCGTCAACCGAATGCGCTAGAGGTCAATGGTGAGATTGATGCAGATGGGAGAAAAAAATAAGGGGAGGGGCATTACATTACAAATAGATTTGGCTGACGCTTTTATCCATAGCAACTTACAACGTATGGGCATGTATAGTGTAAAGGGCCTTGCCTAAGGGCCTAACTGGGATTTGAACTGGCAACTTTCCGCAACAAAGTCAGCTGCGTAAACCACTAAGCTACCCAGGTAACAGGAATGTTACCCATTTTGCAAGCTGCAGTAATTAGCACACCTGTTGTTGAACTTTTTCTGTAGCTTAATAGGTAATAATAATTATGTTAAAAGCTTTGTTGTGCACAAACTAAATAAATAAATGTCAGTGTGTTTTGACATCGGGTTAGTTCATTTCACAAAGCAGGTTCAACAAACTCTGAGTTAATTAACTCTGAGATAAGAACAGCTGATCTGAGTTAGTTTAATCAACTCACATAGTTTCACCTGGAGTTAAGCACGTGCACCGCAACTGTAAAAAGACAACATCAGTGGAGCCGCGATTCAACGATTTACCATGGCAACGGGGAAGCAGAGGGCTGCGTTTTTCAACTGACTAAAAATGGACACATACGGTGAGTTTGAACATGTTTTTAGAAAGAAGTATAAGACCTATGAAGCTGCAAAAGAGACGGAGACGGTGTTGGAGAACATTGGGTCAGTGTGTGAGTGTAAATGTAGTCCTTTGGAATCACAATAATATTACAAAGTAAAACTGTGGGAATGGTAGAAGATTAATTTATTTCATTTAGATGCAAACCCGTGGGGGCAGAAGTGCAGTGGTCAGTGCAGTGCAAGGTTATAATAGTTTTGCATTTTTGATTATTGTTTACTTTTATTTCATTTTGACTTTTTTTCTCTAATTTAGTTCATTTTAATTAGTTTTTAAAGTGGGTTTACTAGTTTTTATTAGTTTTCTTCTTTTTTTTTTTTTTTTCCAAATGCCTAGTTTTAGTTTAGTTATTATTAGTTTGAGTATTAGTTTGAGTTTTTTTCATGGGATTTTTTCCACATATTTTATCACTTGTTTCCACTACGAGGCACTTGCTTTTCTCTGTCTCTCAGTCATATTCAAAGAAATCCCAAATCAGACTCTGACGCTTTCTTCCATCCTTTGTTTCCATGTTCTTGGATAGTGGAATGAGTAGAAGCCGACTTTGACTGAGTGTGTGTGTGTGTGAATGGGTGAATGTGAGGCTTTGTAAAGCGCTTTGAGTACCAATGTGTAGTTCTATATAGTGCAGTCCAAAGTGTTAACAGTTAAGTTTTTTTTTTTTTTTTTCCTGAGACGCTCCCTTGTTTATGAGCCTAAATAAAAGCCTAATGTATTTTTGATTGGAAGTCAGTCAGTGGTTTGTCATGAAGTGTCAAAAGGTCAGAAAATAGTGCGTAAACACTTTGCTTAAATGAACGAAGAAACAAAAACTCCAAAGTTCAATGGACACAGTGTTTGTGCTGAGGTGGGTTTAGGCCCACAGCTTCTGTCAGATGATTTTATTTTATTTTATTTTTTTCATGTTAATCCAGGCTTAAGAGGTTTGATATTTAACTTTT
>JAPSES010000115.1:1060471-1078822 GCA_029822895.1 Maxillicosta whitleyi
TTCTGATCCATGTTTTAAAGTATTTTAAAAATGGCGCTCGCGAATGTTTTTGTTTGGCTTGTGTCGGCAGAAATACGAGTACAGTACAGCGGACCAATCACAGCCGTTCTTGCCTGCGTCGCTCTGTGCGTTGAAGTCAGAATTTTCGGGACGCTACTGTTTGCGTCGGTGACGAGGAGCGTGTACGTCGCTCCGCATCACCGACGCAAACGTTTCACCGCGTGAGCATAAATTGGGCTTCAGATTAAAACCCATAGAGAGCATATACGTCACTTCCTACATGGAGACTTCTGCAAAAACCTCCAGGATAATATTCCAGTTCTGAACTTAAATGCTTAAAAACTGTGCAATGGGGCACGGGCTGATGAACACACCTGACATGGATCATCATCTACTCTGTACAAAAACCTGCTTTCACCATCACCACATGATCCCACTGTGGTCACACCTCTTGCTGTTTGTCACTGAGCTTAATCCCACTGGTTTTGGGTTTTCGTTGTCAACTCCTTACCACCACAACAAACATTCCCTTAGTTTCATTCACAATAAACCTTCAGGTGACCTCAGTCTCACCCTAAACTCTGCGTTCAGTGTCCAATTACACTTCACCTCAGGCCTCAACAGCACGGAAATGCATACAAGTTGATTTCCCTCAAGTAAATTATGAATTCAAGATATAATAAAAGATGAAGGGAAGTAAAAGAGAAAGTATGAACTTGTATACAGTGGCCTTTCAGTAATATTTTTTCCTTTAATACTGAAATCCACAAGTATTCGACTGGTAATAGCCGTCTTATTAGAGCAGCCGTCACTCGTACCAGTCAAATTCAGTTCAGTGTTCTATACAGAGAACCCAACATATGGAATAATCCACCAACTGTTCTTACAGAGCTTCTGCAAATTCATGTTAAAATACCTGTGAAAACGCCTGAGTGGTTGAAATTTTCCAATTGGGATAAATTTCTAAGCTTTTTTTTTTTTTTTTTTTTTTTTTGCTGAAAGTGTCCTTTTGTGCATCTTGCAAACATATTTTCAATATTTTAATTGCAGTTGTAAATAATCTTTGAAATCTGGAGTTTGTCATTTGTTTTTTTGGTAACCATTCATCACAATTTTAAACCAACATATTTATGTGTATGTTTTTTACTATGTGAAAATAAAATGATGCATGAATAAATGTAATGTAAAATGTAATGTAATACATACTATAACTTTTTTTGTGTTTGTGCAGTTGTCATGTCGATACACGGCTGCATCCATCACAAACTTTTGCAAATGTTAGTAAGCATTAAATTTATATTTACTGATTAATATTTCATATAATGTCAATGTTTTTAACACTAAAAACATCACAGGGGACGGTGAGTGACAATGCAAAGCATAGGTGTAAAAATAATAATAATTATTATTTCATATGTTAAATAATACCACTTGATAGGTACTACATTGAAACAGACTTTTCAAAATGTTTTTATATCCACCTGCAACTATATTATTATGGGCTTTATGCCGAATGTGAAGTAAAATGTTAAACACAAACAATAATATAAAGAGAAAGCTGCAGTGATTGGGCATTGATTTCACTTGCTTCATCTCCCTTTCGGTCAGCTCGGGACAATCAGGCAGAAAAAAAAGGAAGAAGAAAAAGATGCAAACACACAACCACACTCTTTTCCTTCCTCCCTCCTCTTCCTGTCGAGAGGAGAGGTGAGCTCCTTCACACCTCCTGTAAAAGGCCCGGGGGTGTGATGTTCTCAGATTGTTGTGTTTCTGTTCACACTCCTGCTCAGCTTTACTCACATCGTGTTCTACAAGTTCCCCTCAGCGCTGTGCACCACTGATTACAAGTGTACTGTTCCCCCAGCGTATCTCAGGTTTTGAAGGCCCCTGTAGGATTTCATACCTTTAAATACTGTCTCCTACATCGCTCGTTTTTGAAACGAACATCATAGCAATCTTTAAGACCGGCGAGGTCAGTTCCGTGAATTTCTTGCAGGAGATGCTTTTTAAGGTTGCACATTGATTTTTTTTGCTAATCAATAGCGTTTCACATGCAGCACATGGCACCTACGCTGCCTCTTCCCATCTGCATCTTGTTTTTATGTATTAGTAGGCTGCATCTGCCAGCTACTCCTGCATTAACGAGCCCGGGGAAAAAATAGGCGGATTTATGGTCAAAAGGCAGAGAAAAAGCAGAGAAAGGGCAAAAGAAAAGCAAAGGCTGTTTGTTAGCAGGGGGAGATGGAAAGTTGGGGCCAGGAAAAGAAAAAAAAAAGCAGAGGAAGAAAGAGAGCCTGTTTGACTCATGGGTTGACTCCATTATGTTTTGTAAGAGAGTGCATTGTGCTGCTGTAGACTCACTCTGAATCGCCAAACTCAGTTAATCATTGTTGAAGAGCCACAAAAGGCAGAGAAGGGTGGGGGGCGTGGCTGCATTGTCGACGGGAGGCTGGGCCGGGTGTGTTCGTGCATGCGTTATGTGTGCGTGTTTGCCGACACCGCAAGGGCCGCTTGGCAGGATGGGTGACACTTGACCTCCCCGCTCCCCTCTTTTCGCTCTATTCAAGCTCCCTGTTTGCCATTATGAAGTAAAATTAGCTCCCTGTTCACAGACCCTTGGCCGCCCTCTCAGCTCCACCCCTTAAAGGTCACAGCTTGCACCCCAGCATTTTGCTCCATTTTGTCGCCGCTAATGAGGTGACATGCCCCGTAGTTGTGCGTGGCAAAACATTTCACACATCTTTCTTTAGCTAATCTTATGGCATCTCACTTGTTTAAAGGATAAGCAGCTGGTGTTTGCCACCGGGGCTGTAAAAGGCAGATAGAAGGTGAAGGGTGGAGGAGCAATCATATGAAAAAGCTTTGCAAGTATTAAGGCGAAGAGGTATTTTCCCACCAAGCTGGAACACTCTTCCCATCTGAAAAATGCACTTTTGTATTCATAAAAAAATGACGGATCGCAGTTGCTGCCTTGGTAGCGATATGAGAAAATACCCAGATATGTATAGCCTCGACATTTGTGTTTGTTTTTTGCGAGCACAAAGGATTTTTTTTTTTTATAGGAAAGAAGAAAGTGAGTGACAGTGGAAGAGGCTGTGATTGTCAGGGGGACCAGCTGGTGTGACAAAATGATGGGCCATATTGTTGTATCATCTTACTCCAAGTCCACCTGCTGCTCCATTAACTGCGATCTGACAGCAACAGAGTATATCAAACTGCTCCTACATAAGCGAGCGAGGTGAGTGTTTTCTTTCCAATGGAGGGAAAATAAACACGAAACAACAGCTACTGTACGACTCACTGACCACAACTGGGCCGACGCAAGATACATGAGCTGACTAACTCCACCTGTTCAGACTAATGAGCTGGTAATCTCTGCAAAAAAAAAAAAAAAAATAAATAAATAAATAAATAAAAAACACCCCGAGAGCTTGTTCATTTGGAAATATTAGGCTTGTTAAAAGACAATAGTTTTCAGCTTAAATGATTTAGCTGGTTTAGACGTTGTAGAGACTCATAACGTAATAATCGACTCTTAATGTAATAAAATCATGAGCACACAACGTAATAATGTAATAACCTATTACGTTATGCGCTCCACTATAGCTACTCATAATGTAATAAAACCTCATAACATAATGGCAGCAATGGCAAAGGTAAAAAAAAAAAAGATAATGCAAATTTAATCTCAGTGGAAGACATTATTACGTTATGAGGTTTTATTACATTATGAGTTGCTATAGTGGAGCTCATAACGTAATAGGTTATTACATTATTACATTATGTGCAAAGATGTTATTACATTAAGAGTCGATTATTACATTATGAACATTTATTACATTTCAGTTATTACGTTATGAGCCTCTACAGATGTTCATTCTATATATTCATGCACCTTTGACAATCTCTGATGCTCTATGGATCTTTGTTTGCTCTCCAATAATCTTTAAATTCTCGCTGTTTTCTAATAAATATGCTTATTTTGCAACGCATATTAGTTGCTCATTGTCACACAAAATGAAATACTCAAAGTGCATTGTGGGTAGTTCAAGTTTCATGTAGAAATTTGCAAATACTACCAACCCGAAGCTAAATCAGGAATTGAAATAATCCGGACTTGCGGCTCGATTGTCGTGAAAAACGTCCTGCAGACCTCTTACGTAATCAAAGTCAGTGTCTCTGAGGGGTTACCAGGGGCCAACTCAGTGTGTGGTATGAGTCCATCCTTTTTCAGTGTTATGTGGAGCATTATTAAGTGTTTAATTTCACAGTAGCCATGTCTGGATGCTCCACTCACCTCAGCTCTAAAAAGAGGCCTCCCGGACTGTGGAAAAGGTCCTTTAGAAACTGGGTGGACCCATGAAAAAGGGTTCCACCCACCCTTGCAGTGCAAACGTCATGGCCAATTTGTTAACCACAATTGATTAGGTATGGTGCAAAATAACGCCACAGCAAAGGCAAAGGCCTATGTGTGACCCAGAAGGGAAGTTTTTTTTTTTTTTTTTTTTTAGATACAGAAGCTTCGGCATAATAAACCGAATAAACCGAGGACAATAAGCAGAGCGGGAGCTGTTGCAAAACGTAGAAGAGTTCTCTTAAATACAGCTGCTCAATCTAATTTCACTTTCCGAGCTGAGAGCTGAGCGTGACCAGCCACATTCCTCAACGAAGCGTACTGTTTAATTCTGACTTCTTATGTTTATTTACTTATTTACACATAATTAAATTCAGACTCTGCCGCACTAACTTTTAATAAGCAGACCAGTGCTGCAGTATGGCCTCTGGTATGTTTTTTTATGTTTGTATATAAAAAAGGGAGGGGAAAAATGACCAGGTCTTCTGCTTTTTTAAAGCAAAGGATCTATCCCAGCACCCCCTGCAGCAAGGACCCAGTTTACTCTGAGAGAGAGAGAGAGATGGCAGCCTTCAAAGGAGGTATGTTCGAGATCACACAGTTGTTTGTGTGTTGGTATGAATATAAGTTTTCTCTGTGGATGCACAGTATGCCAGGCTGCTACCCTCTATTCGTCCTCATTCTTCCAACCCCAACCCACCCTCAGGACAGTAACGCTGGCATGGGGCCGGCTTTGAACCTGCCTCTGCCGTGCTCTCTAATTGTGGGGAACGCGGCGGGCTTCGGCCTGTGCAGCTGTGCGCCGCCACCGCTGTGCCGTGACAAGCGACTCCCTCCCCGCTGATCATTCACTGTAAGGTGTTTTTAATTACGAACACATCCCTCCCACCACTTTTTAATCTGCCTCTGTGCGCCAGTTGAACCTCAGAAGTTTCCTGCTCCTCCTTTTTCTGTACCGCACAATAGCAGATGTGGATCCAACCAAATGGATCCAAATGTGTTACCAAAAAGTTTAAGCAAAGAAAGTTATGTGTTGACAAAAGCCAAAAAATGATCAATAAATCAACAGCGAAAAAGACGCAATGAAGCGATGGAAAAGTAATGCTGTCCATTCTCCTCTACTTTGCCCAGTCTATTTTGGACTCCATTCTTTCCTTTATATCACTTGAAACCTGTGAGAATCCTTTAGTTATTGGAGGTTATGGGCTACAGCTCAGGCTGAAGAGCTTTGTTAGATGTTACACCTTATTTTTCTGCTCTTATCCGTACCAGAGGTCCAAAAAACCCACATATAATTACCCCAAAACCACCACTTTTTAAAAAAATGTCACCATACCATAGTAGAAAAAACAATGCTTTCCCCTTATTTGGCTTATTTATTTATTTATTTTTGATATGTGGTTAGAGTTGGTGCTTCATTTTAGAACACCACCAGTTCATAAGACAAAATTGAGCATCACAGAAAAGAAGCAACAGACATAAAAATTAAATTTCCAGGCTGAGTTTGATCACGGTACATTAGCATCCTTACTAGTGCGATACAGTTACCCTTTTAAGCTAATTTAGTTGATTATTTTAATGTGGTTCCGACCATCGTGAGGCAATTTTACTACTAAACAGACCAGATGTGCCAGACCTTTTGTACAATTCAAAACAGCTTCAGTGCAGCAAATGACAACACAAGAAACAGCCCATATGGTTTTAATATGTGCTTTTACTGTGGCTGTTTTCTTGCTACTGCGGTCTTACTAAACGTGAGCTAAGCACGCATTACATTAAAGACACTTTTCTGACCAGCTCTACATTTGTCAGTAGTTTAAAAGCAGACACAAACAACAACTTCATGATAAAATGCTCTTTATAGTTTGAGATTATATATATATTTTTTTCTTTTTAGTCCTTGTCTTACAAAAGGACACGTATCTGTTTTGCCCACTTTGGATTTCTTTTAAAAATAGACATGTCTGGCTCAGTAAAATGCATAATTATGTCTTAAAAAATGATTTTGGACCATATTCAGTGATGCATGACTCAGGTACTGAAGCAAAACATTAATGTGAAGCATCTCCAAAATGGATTCCTTTTAGCCTGATAATGTCTGGAACCCTTTTATATTAATAGTGACATGATTTATTCAATGGGAAAGGAGTTCCATTAAAACAACAAATACGTATGATCAGAATAACAACAAACATTTGTAAATAAAACATATTCAGGTCATCAGTTGCGATGTTACATTCACGTCTGCGTGTAAACCTTCATTTGACTTCAAATTTAGCATCTTGCTCTCTCCGTAGATTCTAAAGCTTGATATATTTTATGTATAAATATAGTGTGTTTGACCCTACACCTCTAAATGTATCATATTTGATAAATGTGTTTTGAAGCCCTCTACATGATCAGTGTCATATTGTTTTCTTGAAAAACCTGATGTATATAATTAGATACATACAATACACATATAATCCACTAGGGGGGAGGAATTCATTCACCAGAGACCTTTCCAGTGATACAAGATTGTCATTAATGTGGAGTGTTATTATGTTTTTGTTAGTTCAAAAATAATATCTGAGCACTGAGACCTGATGTATCAAATATGATACAAAATTGAAAATCATACATGGAAATTGATTTTTTAACAATTTTTTTTTTTGGGTTCAGAAGGACTGTTTCAAAGAACTGGAATTTTCTGTCAGTGGTTTAATGGTTCATGGTTTTAAAGAGTTAACATACCTCAAGCAATAGAATCTAGGTAGGTAAGAATGTTATTTTACATTTTAAAGTCAAACCTAATGATTTTACTGTATTTTCTAACATGATATTCAATTGAGTTCAGGTCAAAGGTCATGTTTGGTCATTATGTGGAAGTGGATATGTATTAAATGCACTATTTTAGTGTTATAACATGCATGAATTTCCTGAATGCATGAATGATATAAAAATTGATAAAACTGCATAAGAGCTTTGATGTGATTTTTAGGAAAAATTGCAGGTACAAGGTGATGGTAAGTGGGGGGTGAGTTCATCTGCTGCTGTAGCTTCATCTGGAGGTTTGGATAGACGGAGAAAATCAATATATGGCATCATAAGACGGATCCTTCATGGAATCAAAAATTCTACTATTTCTGAGTAAGTCTATGAAAGTAGAGCAGGTAGGTACGGAAAGGAAACAAACCCTGGCCCCTTTAAGATGATCACAGGCGTCATTACGGTTGTTCATAACTTAAAGCAACCTTACAGTGTGTTTAAAGCCAAGAACCAAAGCTCATTACCCCCCAGTAGGTTGGGTGTATGTTGCCACCACAATACAGTGTTTCATCTTTTTACACTGTACCCCCCAGTTTTCTAGAGGAACAATACACTTTTGCTGCGCCTTTGTCAGTGTGTCATCCACCTTTAATCTCATTTTTAGTTTCCTTATTCCTGTTTTACCGTTCAGTCCATTTCTTCCCCCCCTTCCCCTCCCAAATGCACATTTAGTTCATTCATCGCTCACAGAGGGCCATAAAAGGAGCCTTGTCATTTATGGAGAAATTAAATCACGCAAACTGGCATTCATCCCAGCCACTGGTGCATGGAAATGATGTCACCATTCATAAGCATCATCTGGAAAAGTTTGCAATCACTGTCGCTCTGTCGCAAATTAAACAGCAGCGTCTTGAGGACAGATCTGGTTAAATTATTATCAAACTCATAATCTCCTTTGGAATTTGTGTTTTATCTACAAGAACAATCAGGGTCTGTATTTATCCTCCGAACGGCTGCTTCTGGAGGTTTTTCTTCCTTATTTCACTTGTAAAGACGTCTCTACCAATACCATCAGAGAAACCTGAAAGGTGTTCATATGAAATCCTGTGCCCAGAGCTCATTTTTCAGAGGATCCTTCTCCGCCTCTTGCTGACACTGATAATGGCAAGAAAAGTCTTTCAGCCCCAGCTACAACGCACATGCCAATCTGCCACCTTATTTGCCGCCCAAGCTTACAAGACAGGCGATAGCTTAATGGGTTTGATAGAAAAAAAAAAAATGAATCTGTTCTCATCTTGAGAAACTAGAACCTTGGCTCAGACTGAAGAATGAGGTCTGAATGCCAAACAGAGGTCCGTAAAAAGCAGATAGGCATTCCTCTCCTTCAGCATGACTTGTTTGAAGTAGCGGCAGTGCAGACGTGCTGAGAATTGAAGCCACGCTTTGAGCCTGAGCTC
This sequence comes from Maxillicosta whitleyi, assembly GCA_029822895.1. Lineage (NCBI taxonomy): Eukaryota > Metazoa > Chordata > Actinopteri > Perciformes > Neosebastidae > Maxillicosta > Maxillicosta whitleyi. Next base: position 1,069,031 of record JAPSES010000115.1, read on the forward strand.
GTGTTCACAAAAGTTTTTTAATGTGCCACCAAACCCCCTCCCAGCTGAGGCAGGGTTCTGGAATATTCACCGTGACCTACTTGTGCAAACCAGACACGCAATGTATTTGTTTGGGTAAACACTCTTTATCAATTAACACAAAAAATGAACAATCGATTAGGTGCAGTAATTATACAGTGCTCCCTGTTTGCGTCTTATTCATCGCAGCGCTCTGACGCTGACGAATCCCCCCCCAGTCACCTTTAAATCACTCTCACTGCTCCCTGTTTACAGCTCTGAAGTAGTATTCGCATTTATTATTGTGTTTCAAAATATGACCGCTGAAAGTCAAAGGTTCTTTCGGTCTTTTTTTTTTTTTTTTTTAAAACAAAAATTCCACACCTTACCTTTTTAACTTAATTCTCCTCTTTCAGCCCTTCTTCTGTAAAAAAAAATCTCCTTTTTCTTCTTCTCTTATCTCTTTGTTCTTCTTTTCCCTGCACGCTTCCTAAATTTCCCTTGTAAAAGTTGTGAAACAGACTGCCTGCAGTGCATCAGTTTCCCTAAAGTCACCTTGAGTCCACACTCTCTCACTGTCCTCTTTGTAAAGTTTCCCCTCTTTCCATCTCTATATAAATATATATATATATATATATATATATATATCTCCTCTTGCTGTCTATGCTCTGTCACTTCTGCCTCTCATAGCAGTCTGCACACTCACATCCCTGGTGTTGCCTATTTGGGGACCCAATCAGACTAAAGGACCAATTGTCCCTCTCTTTACAATCAGTGGGACGGCCTCCCCCGGCTCCAACGTAATCCAGCAATCTACAACCTCAGGCATGGGAAGGAGCAGTGGAGTGAGAAGAGGTGGAGAAAGAAGGGGAGGAGGAGGGGAGATGGAGGTAGATTGACAGCAGGATAGGAGTAAAATGACAAAAAATCAAAGAGGAAGATGGAATCTGTAAGAAGCAACGGATGACGGAATGAGAGGACTGGTGGTCTGTAACCAAGTGGATGCAAATGCTTCAATACAAAAGCAACTCACTTCATCTGGAGGTATTTGCAAATGACTAAAGTGACCAACATGGTGGGGAACAACTTGGGATTGCATGGCGATTGCTTGAGGTGCAGACTTCTTGGATCACTGACCAGCGAAGTAGAAAAGCATGAGGAAGGGAGAGAAAAGAAATCACCTTCCTCTCTCATGCCGGCGAACCTGCCCTAATGCATTTTAATGAGCCGGTGTTGTACACGACTGGATCTGTAGAGGGATTTATGGGCATAAAAGATGAAGCTTTAAACTGCATTATATTCCACTGCTTGCCCAGTCAGAGTCAAAGCAATTAGTTTTCCAAATTGGCAAAAAGATCCTGAAAAATTAGGTGCACGCCAATACGCACAAAAAGCACAGTGGAAGATTAGTCATGGTCACGGAGATGTGATCCCTGTTTAGCAGTGAGTGAGAAAATAGCAGTGTTTCATTTAAGCAATCATGGACTTAATGCAGCAAAAAGAGGTTTTCAGACTTGAGTCTCTTGCATATTTTTCCTCCTGAGGAGAAGGACTGGGAAAGTGAAATCATATTGGAGATGTACTCAACCATGTTTAAACAGAAATGAGAATATATATTACACAGTAGGAAGACGTGTTCTAGGTAGCTGCTCAGCTTCTTATTTTGTCTTTGTTTGTTTGTTTTTTAACTACATAGTATGTTTCGTATTAGTTTCATAGTCAAAATAGTAACGCTGCTCTAGAGATAAACTCGCAAATTTCCATCAGGACAATTTTGCTCTTTTTTTTCCACTCGACAGCCCTTTGACTCTCCTTAATCTTCCTGACAGAGTAATTTGGTGTGTTGTACAGCTCCAAAAATACAGATGAAGGCTGTTGTCACCCACCGAGCCAGATGGTCAAAAGGTTGTACTTCTCCATCGGTTCAATACGTTTTTTTCTTTCCACCACTCTGTCCCTTTCAATATGTCTTCTTTCTCATTTGGCAGGTCATTCTTCTTCACCAATGCCCCCCTCCCTTCCCCGCTGCCCTCCCTATCGTCTTTGTCTCTTTGAAGACCTGACTGGTTAGCGCCCCAGCCAATCTGTCAGCAAATGCTTGACTGGACCCCCAGAAAAAAAAAAAAAAAAAAAAAAAAGGCAGGGGCTCCCTCTTTGTTGGGGTGGGTTGCAAAGAGGGTGGCATTCAGACCCATTGAACAACACCTTCCATCACTGTGGCAGAGCAGGGGATAATAATTGGCAGAACAAATTGAACCTATAGGGCTTAAGGACGGGCCTCTGTCTGTTTTTAAAGTTAGTTCTGGTCACAGACGTCTGGAAAACAAGTCCCCGTGGGTCCTTCCACAAAGGCGCAGATCTGCCGTAGAAATAGATTGGATACAGTTATGTTCTGCATGTCGCTGGACTTTGGTGGTGTGGTGATATGCAGGATGTTAAAAGGACACGGTGCTTTCATGGATCTGATCAAGTACGCCTACCCTTAAAGGTTTATGGGTGAGACTTATAAAGACCGTGACATGTTCTGTCACCTCAGGGTACCTCTACCAGCAGACTGCTCAGGTTCCGTTCTTTACAGAGAAGATTTCATGGTTGTTAGAGGTGCATATCCTTATTTCCTGATTGAGTCACTGCTCCATTATTTAGTCTGGCATAACTGTCCCATTAGCTGTTTCCTTCACAAAGCAGACCTATGTGATGTATAGTTCTGTTTCTGACATTATTTTCAGAAATGCACAGTATGAAAAGACCGAATGCACAATGCATCATCTGTCTGTTTGTGCTGAGTAACCTATGTATCCTATAGTGTAAACTGTGAAATGATACAAGTGCAAGCTGAGTTCTAAGCTGCAGTGGAAAAATCAACTGACGGGTTTGCATTTGTGAGCTAGTGGCAACATGTTTGATTCAGAGACAAACAGAAGAATCGTGACCCTCAAGAAAAACTTATTCACCCTGAAACTCGAACTATAACAGAAACTTAAAGGCCGTGGTTGAGTCTTTTATAATTTTACTCCAGCAATTACTTGGGTATATTATGGTTTTTTACTAGTGGTGAACGGACTGGGAGGGAGGGGAGAAGCAGATGGGGTTTAAATGCAACGAAGGTCTGGGCTGGATTTGACACTTTCCATATGTTTCAAGTGTGTCTTGAACATGAAAGAGATATAAAACCTGCAGAAACTAAAATTTATGGCCACACAGGGGCAGCAGTAGTGTCAAGACACCTAGAACAAAACCATATTATCATTTAAAACAACTCTAAAACTCTCTTTCTGTCTCTTAGCTGTGCCTAGTGAGTATACAGATACCCAGTGCAAGGGAGGTTTTGAGCAAAGGTTAAACTTCTGTCCCTGTGGGAACACTTTTAAAAGACTAAACTAATAAAACATTGAAGAAACATAATAAAATCAGTAGGGTACAAAAGGTATTACATGTAGAGATTGGATATGATTAACCACAGGACAGTAGTTCCTTTAGAAAATGGTGCAGTTTGCAGCAAATTTCCAGGAATCATGTTCCTGAGCTTTTCTACTAGTTTGATTCTGAGAATGAACCAGAACAATAAAAGTTACAGCGTGACATTGAACACGAAGTCAGAACAGCCAAAGGAAGCTGCAGAAACGGTTATTAATTTGTTTTTATTTACCACTGCCAGGGGAAAATACACATTGCAGCCTATTATTTTCAGTTCATTTCAAATCATATTAGTCTGCGCAACTTAGAAATGTCACAAACTTCATTAATCAGAAAAGCCTCTGGTGTTCTTGGTTATGTGACTAGTCCAGCCGCATCTATACACCAGAGATTTGGGCTTCGTTTCAAAGGTCTGCAACCAAACTAAGACTCTTCCATCAAATAAGCATCCCTGACCCTCTCTCCCAACTCTGCAAGTTAAATAAGGTCTTAATAGCGCAGTGCATCCAATAGGCAATTAAAAATAATGACAAAAATTAGGTGCACCAGACTTGATGAAAAGTGCAGCCCAGGAAAGTAATTCTCTACTTGTCGCCTGCCCTTCTTTACCCTCACTTATCATGTAACAGCCTTCAGACAGAATAACCTAAACAAAACTCACTGGGTCTGATTCAGTGCTTCACTTTGCCACCGCCGCCACCACTAGGGGAAAGCATGAAAGAGGGTTAGGTTTCAGAAGACCGAGATGAGAGAGCGGGAGGGAGAGGGAGCAAAGCCTCCATGTCATCTAAGATAAGAGGAGCAGCTCTCTTCCCCTCTGCCCGAGATTAAAAATGGCATGGAGCAGAACAAGCCCGAGTACAAAGAGCTCCTCTGTGTCTTTGGGCTGTGCTGTGAAGCCTTTTCATGTCTGATTTTGGCTACAGGTTGAAACAAAGGGAAATTAGGTGGCGGAGTCATTGTGATTTTTCCACGAGGGAGGATTTGTAAACACTAGCCATGTTAAATCTGAAAGTCTAACCTTTACAGTAATTGGTGGAAAAGACAAAAAAATAAGATGTTTGGCCTTAATTGTGAGACATCAGAGCTGGCGCAGGGTTGAAAAGAGTGAACCGTGGCATTAACCGCCTGCCTGGTATCATCTGGCCTCCTGTTTCACGTGCTCGTCTCAGACAAGCTGCGTCTTTCAAGATCCCATTTTCCTGGTGACCTTTTCACCATTTTCCCCTTCTCGTGTCTGAGCTACGCCACCTCGGCAGGGTATTGACTTTCGCTCCAACGTGTTAAACTTTGCCATCCGTGAGCGTCTCATTGCCGAAGCTCAGCTGTGACAAGGGGCGGCATTCAGTTTGGGATAAAAGGCTCCCTGGGCCGTTTGATGCGGTATTCCAGCGGGGATAGGCTGGGACTTGGCCTTGATGAGCTGACAGGAGCCGAGGAGACGTGGGGCCTCGAAGCAGCAGGACCGCCAAACCACAGGAACAGAGCGCCACGCTCTGATATTTACCCCTCCCTGTTCTGTCATTCCCCATAACCCCTACTCTCTGCTCTGTCCCCGTGACCTCGCCTGTGCTGCTGAATCCAAAATGAAAGACCAAAGTAACTTCTGAAGTATAAATTAAGCGGGCGCACATATGTTTTGACAGACGCAAGCAACAAACACAAATGCATGCAGATGCATGACATGAAATATGTGAATTATAAATGCTTTCTGTCTGCAGTGTTATTCCTGCTTAATTATTTACATGTATCTAACAAAAACTGACTGCAGGAAAAAAAAACATGTTTCTCCAAATGAAAAATAACAACCCATTCCATGTTTGTTTTAACTTGCAAAGTGGCACTCTATGGGAATTTTGAAGCATAAAATCCTTCCTTTCGGAACTTAAGCAACCCAAACTGCACTAATGGACACATATAACTGCTTTAAAAAGGTTCATGCCCTGGTAGCAAGTGCACGCGTCTCATATCATCAGGCTTAGCTGAGCCTAATTCCCTACCCCCACCTCTCTGAGTCAATAGAATAACAATTAGGGGGAGTGTGCGCGCTCCATTACATGTTTGGTATGCGGGGGGTGTATGCACAGGCAGCCACGTCTAACCAGAAACAAACACACACACAGGATAAATGTCTCCTTTGTTGGTTTCTGTGTGTTTGTACTTCCATACTGATCCAGTGATCACAGGGAGAAATAGTTCAGCGGGGGTTTAAACAACACTGTCCGCCACTCCTGGCTTATCACAGCGGAAAAACCAATGGTTCCTTTCAAATCTATGTGTGTGAAAAGTTTCCGTTTCTTTCCTGCCTATATAAACATCATAAATCTAACCACACCGCTGGGGCTTATTTGCTCTATTTTAGTCTTCTCCTCAGAGCTTGCAGTCCCGTAGATGAAGTCGTTCTCCAGTCTTGGCTGGCTACCTGTTAACTACTGGTGCATGAAAAAATTCAATTAGTATAGTTTGAAGTCAGTTTTCCACATGGAGCCTTACTCCGAAGGTCCGTAACAGCGTGAATTGTGTAGGGGGGAAATAATTTTTTTTCTCTGTCACCTGGCAACTAAAAGCTTCAAAGGCTGTGTTCATCTCAGAAGGTCTTGGATCTACAAAACCTTTGCTTTGGCTGTGGATTTATTCATAAAAATGTGCTAGATGGGGTCAAAGAATCTCAGACTCAGCGCTGAACCCTTTTACCAAACACGACTTCAATGCACTCACGGCGATTATAATAACGACTCCCATGTTGGTGACTTAACCATGTGCCGCTAGATAAAAGGTACATGTGTGTATTTGTGTGTAGTTGGTAACATTAGCATCTATAGGCCAGGACAAAGCAGTCTGCATTAGCATTAAACATCCTTGAGGAGCAATAACAATAGGTGCAGATATAGAGAGCATCTTACTGTACACTGTGGCATAATATATATCACAATAAAAAAAAGTGATAAAATGCATCGTGGGGCTGCATACTGGTGTGAACATCTGAGTGCTTTTACTTTTACTGTTAGGAATCAGTGTCACTTTTACAGCTACATTCCCGCTCAGGATTTTCTCTTACTTGCAAAAAACTGCATATAGATTAAGATCTGCTTGCATGAACTTTTTTATAGAGATTATCAGTTTCTGTCAAGTTGGATATTGTGACTGAAAGTGAAGCCAATACTAAAACTGCAGTAACTTGAATGTCCACTAGGGGCTAAATCCAAAAGTGAGTTAATCCCCATTGACATTCACATGAAAATAACTCGCGTTGGAGCTGAAATAAACAGAGGGTGAATTTTTATACAACACATAACATCATCACAACATCCTGTAACTAAGATGATGACATGTATATATTAACAAAATTCATAAATTGTAGACTAAAACCACCTTCAGGAAAAAATGTATCTGAAAAAACGAAAATTAATGGTGGACAAGTCATGCTAGACCTCGGTGTTTTAGCTTCACATGTGAAGATCCGTTACGATATCCATCATTATATACAGCCTTGTGCCACAACCTGATATATTTTGGCTCACATCATCTATAGACAATACGTAGTAGTAAATCAGTACAAACTGATCATTTCAGTTAGGCTACAAATTGTCTCTTTTTGGCGTGCCAATATTCTGCCAGCAGCGTTGTGAATGAATGGCAAATGTGTAACGTTTTATTTCATAGGTCCATCAGGAATTCATTATAGGAGTCAATCTCAGAGGAAATAAAATCATGAAGAAGCTTTTCTACGTTAGCTATTAAATGCTATAATGATGATTTTATTACAGCTTTGATGTGGACATTAAGAACCTCATCGGTGATAATACCCAGATTCTTCAAGTTGTAGATATCAGTTTTATTTCCCCACACAGAGCTATATCAGTCTATTAAATCATATGCTAGAGAGATATTCATTTTTGTCTCCTTCATCCTCAACTTTTACTATGTTTTATTACAGAATACATGCTGTAAGACAACATTCTGTTAGACTTCTACTGTTGATTAACTTTGCTTTACATTATTATATCCCATAATAGCTGAGGAATACTCATTAAGTATATGAGAACACAAAAAGACAAATTAATCCTAACATTTTATTTTCCATGGCATCGGGTCAGAGTGAAAACTTATAAACAAAGTTCAAGATAAAACTATGTGAATTTTCTTTCCCCATATTTTCCACTTTTTCTAACGTGCCTTTTGTTGCAACAAATCCTCTTAAAATGAAAATGGCAGGATTTACCTGCTTCCACATGGTGTGAAATGGCAGAAAATGATAGGACGCACATAACAGCAGTGTAAATCTGCTCCACTGCATGAGAAGCCTACTATGGTGTTGATGCATTTTGGTGTTTTGGAAGTTAATGATGTCTTTACAGAGCAAATAAAGCTGACTTAAGGTAATCCCATAACTAATCTATTGACGTTAAAATAAATTTAAGTGTGATTGCCCCCTATTATTGTAACTTTCTTGCTAATCCCAGCGCTAACTCTATGGCTCATTCCTTTCCTCTGAGAATTATCCGAGCACCCCGACGACCATATCTGATCGCTGAACCCAATTTTCCAGTCTATATACATGTAGTTTATGATCCATGGTATCAAATTCTGCCCTGAGATCTAATAATTCAGGACTGTTAGGCTCCTCGAATCATTATTCCGGTGAACGCTATTTAATTTTTTTATGATTCGAAGTTCTTTGATGATATTAAAAGGTAAAGTGACTGGGTATGATTGATACCTACAAGGACCAAACTATGTCAAAAGTCCGCTGGCAAATTATGCCGTTGGAAGAAGTCCTTACATTGTCACAAAAATGGAAGAAACTGTGACTATGATGCTTTCGAGTAGCGGGAAGAAATGATGTTGCATCACCTATAAAAAGTCTGTGGTCTGGATCTAAACTTAAATGACTGACGCTGCACTTCTCAAAGCTGCCAACAAGGCTAAAAAAAAAAAATGTCCTAACTCCAGTCAGAAACAGAAGTTTTACGCTGATAAAGACACTAGATTTTTCCACTTCTGGTATTTTACACTTAAATCACATTTAAAAAGTTGTTTAACCAATGAAAAATGAAAAAACACTTACACATCTCAAAAGGATTCCATCAGTCAAAGGTCATTTGCATTCAGGTTTTTGCAAAATATCACAAATGCGTTGAACTTTCAAGTCTTCACATTGTGTCCTTTTGAGTCTAAAGTTGTCTATTAATGCAGTGCTAGTGGTGGAATGAGGCATAAAATACCAAGACTGCGACGAAACAAAACGCAGGAGAACAGGATGTAACAAAAGCTTTAAGTGGCTGCTTGATTCGGAATCTGACACCTGTTTTTCCTACGTATTTAATAATGTTCCCATTAACGCTACACTGGGGTTGGTGACAGACTGATCTGGAATCATCCGTCTCTGACTGCTCTAATAACTCTACTACCGAGCTAAACCCCATCGTGAAGCAGGATTCTGGGCCGCTGGATCCGGAGGCGTCTGAAAAACGTCACCTTCAGTTACTTCTCAAAGAGAGCCATTTATGTGCTAGATCGACAGCCGCACAAAGTAAAGGAGAATTTTTAAAACCTCATTTACAGAACTGACAAAAAAATATCTAAAGAATGTGGAAACATTTAGCATTGACGAAACTGGGAAAAAGCAGTCCGCCACCGCTGAAGTGAAATTAATTGCTATCGCTGCTGCAGTGAATGAGTTTTTCAACATGTGACACTTCTAGGACTGATCGGGGTATTATCTGTGGAAAAATTAAACCACAATTTATTCTCCTTGCACAAAACGGGACAAAATGACACCTCCACATTCACCGAAGTGACATCTGCAAATTTAGCAGAGACGCTGCAGCCTGGAAGCCAGGGTGACATGAAAAATTAGGAGCTGCGTTTCACCTTGTGTCAGAGTATTTTAAAGATGGAAGCTGTGACCCAGTCAGAGTTATAATGCGTTTCATTTAATAAGGACCCTTCTATACCAGTACATATTGTTACAGGTAGAATTCAAAATGAGAAGAATGGCTCCTAATCACAGCAAAACCAATTAATTTGTAGGGGTGGGTATTGCTAATGACTTTGCGATATGATACATATCCCGATACAGAGGTCGCGATACGATGCTTGTCGCAATATATGTGCACAAGTGCATGGTATTTAACGCGATATGTATCCCGATATTTTAGGCCTATATTTTTTTTTTCTTTTAACATTTTAAAGAAAACAGACACATTTATACTTAAAATGTTATTTAGCTCCCACGTAAGTGCAGAGTTTCATGTGTTTGTGTCGTTTCCGAAGCCGCGTCCGCCTTGAACTTTGTCCGGAAGATTTCTCTAAGGCTGTTACTCTGATTTTCTTCAAACTTTGCATGATTGTACTTTGGGTCCATGCAGAGGGCGG
>JAPSES010000115.1:1089732-1109965 GCA_029822895.1 Maxillicosta whitleyi
GCTTCAACAACGCCTTTTCTGGCTTCGACCAATAGCAGACTGAGACTTTTGAAGGAGGCGGGTACTTCAAATTTGAACCACACACTTTTTTTTTTAATATTTGAGAAAAAGGCTTTGTAATATGCTTGGCCAGACCCAATGCCAGCATGGTATTGGAATGTCGTGATAACCATCCAAATGGCTTTTTAAGTGTTTAAGGTTACCACAATGGCACATTTAACCTTTTATCAACCGTACACATATTACAGCCACCACTTCTCTCTTCAATATCACCTTATACATTAGAATTACAGCTCTATACTTACACCCTATGTATGCCAGGGAAATTTAATATGGCAATGTGACCTTGGCAACAGACAAAACTCTCATGTGGTCTGAACATTTTGTGTTTTGCAGGAAGCCAAGCTGTACTAGCAGACATATTTGATCATATGGTGCTGAGAATCATTTGACATTTATAGTTCTTCGGTCTCCTTCAACTTATACTTTCACAAGCAGAAAACCTGCTGTTACTAATGCTTTTCTTTGCAGCATAACCCTTTCAGTTTCAGTTCAACGGTTTGATAGACAGACCTAAAGTGTACAAAATATGCAAAATGTCAAGTCATAAATGCTGCATAGTTGGTGGTTATTCCCTGTAGATTTGTAAGTGCAAGCTATTTTTTTTTTTCACGTTACACTTGGTCATTACATTCTTTGTTAATATAAAATAAATTAATCACATTAATATTGATTACCGAGGCTTTAAAAATAGATCAAAAGACACTGATATAACATGAGTGCAACTGGCAGCAACATCACAGAAATGCTAATGGTAGTATTAGCGGTTTGAAAAAGCCATATTGACCAAAATCCAATTTTGTCAGACTAATGTAGGCTTTGAAATGAGTGTCTTTACAGCGAAAATGAATGCCTTCCCTTAGAGTCAAAGACTTATTTTTCATGTAATAAACCACAACAGGAGGTTGTTGTTGTCCCTTCACCAATTCAGTAGAGATGGCTACCCTCTGCGGTCAGGTAAAACCGGAAAGGACAAAGTTCTGTTGTTAGCGACCAGTCCCCGGAGCGCAGGACTTGGTTGTCATGGGAGACAGGATGTAGCGGCCTTGTATTACAGCGGGCAGCAATTGTGCTGAAACATGACTCTGCCTTCAACAGCTATTGTTCTCATTCCTCACACCTTGCTCTTGTGGGAAATGAGCGCCTGGGGGAAGTGGATTCTACTTTCACCGGTGCACCAGTTCTCAGGGATATATACTGCCTCCTCACCCCAAAATGAACATCTTCTCTCCCACTCACATTCACTCATACACTTTATCTGTTCGCGAATTCATTCATTTCGGCGCATTTTTTCTCAGATCTCTGCACATCTGCCTTCAGGTCATTGTGATCTTAACAGACAAACAACTAATTTACCCAGTGCGTATTTCACACCAGCCTGACAAGAAATCTGATGCTAACTACTTTCTGCATCCCCCTCCTGACTAGTTGATACGAAGTGTGGCGTGGTGGACTAAGCATGGTCTACTTGACCCTAATGGACGAAGGTTGGGCTGGTTGGGGTGTTAATGGTCTCTCAGAAAGTGTCAGGGCACTGAGCAGCACTAATGACTCTCTCGCTCTCTCTCTCTCGCGCTGGTTTGCTTTGCGTTGCATGCAGATATATACCCTCCATGCCATCTTTTATCCTTTACTTGCCAGTCACTCATCATAAACCAGGTCTTGCAGTTAATTACTGAAGGTAGAAAAGTAAGAAAGGTCTCAACACGAGATGCATGAATAAAAAGCTCTCCTTTTTTGCCCATTAATGGCAAGGGAACGAGCGTGTTTAATGGCATGGGATGTATTGTGGACAAGCAAAGAATCAGATGCACGGTTGTTACTGAGTACAGAATAAATAAATAGAAAGGGCAGCCGTCTTTGAAAGAAACTGTGAATTCGGTTTCCATTAACTGGTTTGTGCGAATGTTGAGGAAAACACCCGGCTGCAGACAGGAAAGGCAGAGAAGGAGAGAGAGAGAGTGAGTGGGTGATTGAATTAATTATGTTTTATCACCTTTTAGCTGATTGAAGTCTACCTTACTCCCTTTAGACAGCTTGTGTTTGTGTCTTCGCCGGCGCCAAATGGATCGGGCCCGTCACCCTGTGCAGAGATGTGGACTTTCAGATCTGAGCGTGTTGTCAGTTGCTGCTTCAGATGCTTTTGTGCTGTTGCTCTCTCTCTTCTTCCATTCTTTTCTTTCTCAGTAATTCATCTCCATCAAAAAAATTAGACCCGGGCCTGCTGTTCATTACCCACACAATGATTTGTGGGAACAATTTCAGAATTTCTAAAGCCTTGTATGTCTATCAAGGAAGGAAGCTGCATCTGTCATTGTTTGCATAGTGGAGCGTCTCTCATAAAACCAGACGTGTGAATGATAGCAGAACAAAAAGTACATTTTGGAAAAGTAACCTACAACTAGTTTGATGACAGTTTATTTAGCAAATTTTCAAGACTTTCTCAGACTTTAATCATACTCATAAATGAAAATCATTACAAGTGCATAGGGAATTAATTTATTTTTCCCCAAATTCATGAGGAAAAACACCTTTTGTTCCAGCTTTCTGCATGTGTCTGTTGATCTATAGCTTAATCTGACAACCTATTCTGTGTTATTACTTTGGAACATTATTTATAATAATATATACTCTTGTAATTATTATACAGAATTAAGAAGAATCAATAGTTTTGTTGACTATCATCTTGCTACTGTGCATTGTTCCATATTCATCAGCGTGATGAACATCCATCAGTTTCTCTGCATGCGTTCTCCCCACTACTGTGATAAACACATGTCGAGATGGGGAGACTTCTGCTCGTCAATACGATCGATTGGCTGACGGATCACGCCCAGAGATGAATTACACACTGCTCACAACTGCCGACAATTAGCTAAACAGGCAGCAGATTGATCCGTGAACACAGGAAGGGTCTTCCGTCTTTAGAGTAAAGCAAAGGTGATATGTGGTTGTAAAGACGGAAAGTCGAAGGCGGAAAAAAAGTTAGTTAAAAGGAGTTACGCGGACGTATTGAATGCAGTCTTAGGTGATGGGGGAGCAGGAAGCCACCCTCGCTGCTGACATATTCTTAACTCAGAATGACACATCCCAGTTCCCAAACAACAGAATTCCTGTGTGCTCAAGTCAGGCGCTGTGCATGCTAATGTTTGACATATAGGTTCCTGGAAGATATTGTTTACAAAAAGCTCCTGGGAGCTGGTTTCTGCATTCTGCACAAGTCACGTCTTAGATATTTCTTCTTTATACAGCTTATTGGATTCCACAGTTTCATCTTTTACACCTTCAAACTCTCCTACGCCTACGGTTATGAACAGCTGTGTCCCACTTCCATACAACAGGCTAACGTTAAGCACTGAAAGATGTCAGCGTGGAGGCTAAAACTGTGATTTATGACGGTAACGTTGATCTGCCACAGCACATTGCACAAACTAAAGGCTGAAAGTGCTTCATGCAAAATAGCAGAATTCTCCAAGTTGAGTTAAAGCTGCTAATTTTTTCTAATTTACCAACTTTGTTTAGTTTTTTGGGTGGTTCTGTTTTTTTTGTTTTTTAACTGATCTCACTGCTGTTCCCCAAAAGGGAAGGAAGAGATATTGTTTTTGGTTTGGTTTGTTTCTTTGTTTGATTGTCAACACTTACGCTGCAAAACTCTTGAAAAAATACACAAAAAACCCCACAGAATTGTTATGTGATTTTGACTCAAAAATCTATAAAACTGGCATTTTTAGGTTTTACTGAAGCATATATCAAAGATTTGTTTTTGCTCTTGTGAAATAGAAATACAAATTTTAACACATACAAAGAAATATCGTGCTTCTGGTGATAAAACTGGACCATGGTGCTCACTTTTCCTCTCATTACTTTGTCTTTTCTTTATTCGTTATGTTTTTCAGAGGAACGCTAATAAACAAAAGCTTAATCCAGTGCTATATAGGTGCCGTATCTGTTGATTCTGGGAACAAAAACAGCCCCATGTGACCCACGCTAAAATGTCTTGTCACTCCGCTCTGTACATCTACAGCTCCCATGAAGATCTTTGACAGCTTCAAACTTTAAATTCTGTGGCTTATCATATATTCTGCCTGCAAATCTGACCTTTTCATTAGTTCCCTTTCACTTTCCAATGCTACATTAAGATAGGACAACTCCCACAGCATAAAAACTGATGAAATCCAACTCAACTCTGAATAAAAATGAAATGAATTCGAGTTTATTGGACATATTTTGATAACATTCTGCAGACGCATATGCATAATGTACATGGAGGTTGACGAAAGAGTGGCAAAGACCTAAAATCAGTTTGATTATTGTTAAATAATACACATTTATTTACATTATACATAATAAACTGTGATATTTGAGTAAAAAACCAAACCATATTCCACAAAAATACAAACTATGATGAAACATCTGCAACATCTTTAGTTGACGTGAAATCAAATGTAGCTTTTAATGTGAATCTACAACAATATAGTATGTTTATTTTCAAATACATGGCTCTACAAGTAATTTGTATTTATTGGAAATGTGGATTTGTTTTACATCAAATGTGAAAATAAGGTATTTTATAGCTGTTTGCTTTTTTTTTTTTTTTTGTACCAGTCGGATTTACTGAAGTAAACATATAATTATTGAAATAGTTGTAGGTTGTAAGTCAGATAATCAGATTGTCATTATAACACGCTCATAATATTACACTGATACTACACTAAATATGGTCACAGGTCTGAGCAGATCAGGTCCAGATTATCTAAATGGACCAGATGCTGTTTAATCATATTACATCCTGTTACTGGATTGTTTACGTAAAAGTGAATAATTGCAGCCTGTGGCATAGATGCACAGAAACAGCTTATTTTTAAATTTGTTTTTCACTGCAAAAACTGCCTGCAATGCACAGGCGTTATGATGACTCGATTCACTTAAGAAAAATAAAAACAATAAATATAAGCTCTGACACTTGGAGAACATCTGCTTTTTCATCCAAAGTTGTCCAGTTGGTGTACACTTAACAGAACACCAACAGAACACAGAAGGCATTTTGCCAGCTGTTGCAAAAGTTGAACTTGCATAACCATAGATTACTGTTCTTCGTCATTAAAAAAAATACTGCTTCAGTCTAATTTTCTGTTGAAGGCACCCTTCATTATAATTAAGTTTACATACACATCACAATGTGATTGTTAAATTACTTTTCCAAGCCAAAACAGCTCCTACATGTAAATAACTAAAGTAAATAAAGTTGCCATTATGTGTTAAAAATAGTCATTTAATCTTCTATTCAGACATAAAACTGCGCACATCTGTTTCTGAACTGATTGGCAGCTTTTTTTTGATGCCGACTGTTGATATGATGCGTAAAAACATGAGTGCACACATAAAGAAGAGGGAAATAATGGAGATATGATAGATGAATATTTTTCTGAAGCAAGTTGTTGGATGAACGGAGGAAAAATCTTCTGTAAAGTCTGGGTCTTTAAAAGAAAACCTTGAATTGAAGTATAGAATCCAATCATGTCATTTTAAGTGTTTTTGCATTTATTGAGTTAAAACTCCCTTCAGGTTGTCAAAATACCCAACTTTCCTTCAGAACTTTTCCACCAGATCACATGAGCAGGTAACTGTTCTATAAAAGTCATTGCCCCCCTGAGGATGTTCTTCACCGAGATTATTTGGTGCTGCCCACCTCGCCGCGTCAGCGTCGCACTCATAATCACAGTAAAGCGAACCCTCCCAGGTATTATTATGACAATGACATTTGCCAATAGAAGGGCAGGCAATCACAATAGATGTTTCCATTGCAGTAAAAGTGATTTATAGTGGCTCTTATAGAAATGATGATCCAGAGAGGGCATGTTAGCGAAGGAGGATAATAGTACCCCTGTGCACAGCGCCTTTCCATCCACAGTGGAGAACGCTGCATCACAGCCTTGACTGCCTCACAAACCCTGCTCCCTCACATGGCTGAGCCTCCTGGCCTTCACAAAGTCTATTTCTCCCTCTGATAAACGGTGCTATAAATAAAAGAGAAGAAAGCCAATCACCTCTGTGTTTAAAGAGACGTGCCACCTTCCCACACACAGGACCGTTTGTTTGATCTGATCTCCCTAGTTTGGTCTGGGGCCGTTGGTCTGCTGTTGGGGCCAGCCTGCTTGACTGATTGTTAGAGCTTGTCTCGGCTCTGTTTATTGGGAGACAGAGCCCAGGCTGTGGGTGGTATTTGCCATTTGAGGATTTTCAACGCTGTAGACCAGATGGCCGTCAACCTCGTGTTGATCTTGGAGCACGATCTTGCCAAAGAACGCTTCCCCCACAGTGGAATAAGAAGAATCGAGATGTTAAACATGCTCCCTGCCCTGAGCTCCTGGCTTCAGTGTAGCACAGAGGGATTATGTTTGTATCTGGCCAGGCAGGAGGAGTTGGTAGAGGCTGTAATAGAGCCCAAAGGGTATGAGAGCTGGCATGCACACAGAGGAGTACAAAATGACACCACCAAGGGGTGCCACGCTTTCTTACTTGTATTTATCATTTCCCTCCGGTACACAGCTTTTCTTCATTACAACATTTTATCACCGCATTAAACAGTTAAGTCCACCAGTTCAGTTATTTAAAGCCGTTTTTATATTCATACTTTTATATTAGCAATGAATCTGCTATTAAAAAGGGCTCACAGAGAGTTTCTGTACTTTCCTTCAGTGTTATGGCCCATTTTAGTGTCTTTTAGTTCATTACTTCGGTTCAGTAAACTGTATTTGTTTTGTAATGGATGCTGTAAGCAATATGCAATTAACTTGTAATGTTATTAAATCCTACCTGCTCACAGAATTCACCCTTAGATAAATATAAGGGAGAATTCTAGCTGAGTACCCTCATCTGGTGCTGATGGATTAGTTGAATTATCAAACCAACGCTTTTCCAGCTTATTTCTGCAGAGTTGTATGAAGCACTGGAAAAATCACACTTGAGTAGAAGTACAGGTACCCTACCAGAAAATGACTCTGGTAGACGTTCAAGTCACCAACTGAAATACTACTCAAGTTAAAGTCTTTAAAGCTGCGTTCCAGGCAGGTTTTAGAGCCCGTAAGTCACGACTTCAAACTACGACTCACAACATTGTAACGTGCCGGGCAAGTCACACCAAACTGCCCGAGTGCAAGGAAGTGTGGTAGTTAGATGTAAACAAACCAGCACGGCGTATGGAGCTTATGCTGATTTACAATCATTTCTCTCCCAGAGGTGATTGCTCTTTTGATTTGGAATTTTTGAATCTCAATTCACCCTTTACACAGCAAATATGGGAGTGTTACATAGTCAGTGTCAGTGTTAAATAGAGAGTGTTGGTGTTGTATTAACACCACATTGATTTAAAACAACACTGTGTGTGGTGTTTTTGTTAAAATTATGTTGTTAAATCATGGTGTTGAAAGTGTTAATTTTACACCGCATATTGTGGACACACTTTATGGTGTTAAATTAACACTGGCATATTTGCTGTGTACCCTCGCCCCTCCATTTTGCGGGTTCACATGAGTAGTGTTCACCTGATTCTGAATTAGACTGAGAGGAGGGGCTAAGGCACAGGTGTCAAACATGCCGCCCGGGGGCCAAATCCGGCCCGCCAAAGGGCCCAGTCTGGCCCGTGGGATGAATTTGTGAAATGCTAAAATTAAACTGAAGATGGTAACAATAATTTTAGTTCAGGTTCCACATTAAGACCAATTCAATGTCATAATGACCCATAAATACTCACATCTAAAGTTTTGTCTTTGTAAATGTAAATGTTTTCATGTATTTAGACTAAAACAATGTATGATTTCACTGAAAAATCTGAATAACCTGAAATGTCTGAAGAAAAGTATGTGTAATTTTGATAATATTCCACCTGTTACTAAATATTTTGTGTATCTGTCTATCCAATGTGATCTGTAAATTGTAATGTACATGTGGAAATGATAAAGTAAAGCATAATAGTGATTATAGTTTTCATATTATTCACATTGTTTGAAAGGATCGTTTTTAGATTTTCATCATGTCATTTTACTTTTTTCACTGTAAAATATAAAGAAAAATTTAGAGTTTACATTATTTATATATTTATTCTGCCACTATTTTACTGGTTTTGGCCCTCCACACATCAAATTTAACTGAATGTGGCCCTCGAACTAAAATGAGTTCGACACCCCTGGGCTAAGGCGAAGGGTTGTTTAGCCCTCGAACTGTCGGACTTTCCAGGACCACGCTACGAATGTTGGGGTAGGAGGAGTTTCCCATAATTCTGTTCAGATCATTGGCAAAACAGAGGTAAACACAGATATAATGTGCAGCAGTGATGACAGAAACACAGAAATATAAGTACTTTACTTATAAACGACTTAATTATTGGATCATCCGTTTAATGCCATTTCAGTGTGTTATATATCACATTTCTGTGGTTTGTAGTTGATGGCTGTAAAAAGTGAATATTTACAGAAACAAAGTTGTCACATCTGTTTATAGAGGTGCTGATAGCGTAAGAGGTCGCAAAGTGTTGTCCCATTTCATAGGGGAATGCTTCAACCCCTACCCTTTGCAGCTGTTTCAAGGGGTAGCGCCAAGGGGTAGGGCTAATGGGTGAATTAGGATTGGGCCTTATTTAAGGGAAATAGAAGGGAAAATAACGCATAAGGCAGGAGAGGCTGTTATAACTTTTATGTTACGTCATTTGTATATATGTATTTGGTATTAATTTATTGTTTTTCTAATGCTAGAATAGCTGCAGATTATGCATAACATTTGTGGATAAATTTTGTTAGAGTAATACCTTATATTTTGTGGCTTTTGCGGTTCCTGAAAACATGGAGCCTACATTACACTTTGTACACATTGACATAATACCAACCTGGGCTTGAGCATAGTTTCATTCATACTCTCCCTCACATCAACAGATCACTAACAGTGTGATCATCCTTTGTATTTGTTCATTATGCAGTTAGACCCAATGACAAACCAGCTCCCTCACTTTGTTATAATCACCAGTAATCACACAGCACCAAATTTCCTTTAATTTATTTTTTGTAATGAGCAATGATCAATGATAATGTGCGTTAAATATGTGTGGAAGTAGAAGTATGCAGCTAAATTCAGTGAAGTAAAAGTGAAAGTAAACTAAATTAAAAATACTCAGTAAAATATAAATTCTCCCAAAACATACTCGAGTACAGTAGAGGTATGATTACTTTGTTTTGATACAACGCTGTATTTAAGTGTATGATAATGTCCTGAAAAAGAAAAAAAAAAAAATGGGAATGGGAATCGGAGAACCAGTTCTTTTTGAGAACCAGTTCCCAGTAGCTCAGTTCCTTGGAATCATTTGCCTGCTTGATGATTCTGCTTATTGATAACGTCACACATACGCTGCATTGTCTTGGTTTAGAAAGTAGCCAACATGGTGTCAAAATGCAGAAACGCTCCAAAGTATGACTATATTTCATGCAAAAAAATTGAAACCATTGCCACTTGTAACAGTTTCAAGGCTGCCATTTCTTCAAAGGGGGGGGGAAACACTCCAATATGCTCAAACAAGTGTCCACACAGCATGGAATTCATTTGCAGGAATGGCACATGTTTGATATGCTACTTAGCTACTTGTGAATCTAGCGGCAGAGCAAACACCAGGGCGTCATCTTAATCTGGTTGCAGGGGGGGGCAACAAATGTCTTGCCCCCTCAAAAGGTTCTGAAGGTAGTGAAAAAGAAGTGCACAATAGACAGAGACATAGAGAAATTGGTAAAGAATTTTAAGTTTCACTTTGTACGGTTGTATCGTGACAACCCCCCACCCACAGCGTCATCTGTTATTATTATTTATGTACTGTATATGTTATTCAGCCTTATAATGAACTGGTGACATGTCCAGGGTGTACTCCGCCTTCGCCCATAAGTAGCTGCCCCCCCGTGACTCTGGTAAGGATAAATCGGGTTCAGACGATGAATGAATGAATGTATGTGTTATATAATTATAAAAGACAGTTAATACAATTAATACAATCTTTTATTCTCTCACCCAATGAGAATCAATAAGAGAACCGAAAAGGAATCGGCTCGACAAGCAAAATGGAATCGGAATCGTTCAATTCTTATCATTTCCCATCTCTGGAAAGAACTGTGAGGGAAAAGGAGAAACCAAGAAACAACTTTTTTGAAGTCTGTAAAAAAAAAAAAAAAACATCTCCACTGCCACTGCAAAAGTTGATGAACTAACAACGTGTAACTTAACACCAGAAAAACTGAAATTGAAGTACTGTAACAGCGAATCTAGTGTTATCAGCCTCTCCAGACCCTCCACCGCCGTCCCCCCATGATTACATCTTCACCCCTCATTTAGTCCTCAGTCTACTCGTCCACTCACCCATATAATAACAGCATGAAAACACCATCACCCATCTAGAAACTTTTCCACAGTTTCAGAATTAGATATGAGTACGCTGTCTGCACTCCTTTCACGACCCTTCACCTTTATCGTCCACTGTACACAGTTCTCGCTCCTCGTTGCAGTGCTTCTGCCCCTGTGAGCCATGGCGCTATGAACTCAGATGTTGACCTGTACCTCTTTATGAAATTCCCATCCCGGAGGCATGTTGTGCCCCTGTGATGCTGGCCCAAATAGATCCTGTAATTTGAAGCCTACACGGTTGCAGAGATGAATTCCCATCCCCTGCCTCCTGTCATGTCTAAGTTTAGCCTCTGTGAGAAGCATAGGGGTGTCGGTGGAGGTGAGAAAATATTGGGTCTCAATCCCTTCTCGGCACATCAGAAATGGAGTAAGTGTGAGAAAGGGAGAGAGTATAGGATGATGAGCGCTGATGAGCAGTTTGATGCTTTTCTGCAGAGATTTAACCATGAACATGATGCGTTTGTGGTCCTAGGGACAAAAATGAATAAATACATGAATCAACAAGTATGTCAATTTTGTCATTTTCTTATATTCGATTACATGTCATGAAGAAGAATAGCTAATCTAAGGATATAAATATTCATAAACAAAAATACAAATGACAAAACAAAGTATACTGCATGTTCATAAAATTGATGTATTGCATAAAATCATTCAAAACAATGGAAATTCAAAGGAAGAAAGTGACAAAAGTGATAAAAGCTAGAAGCATTGTTGTTGTTTTCACCACCGGACGCAGATAAAAATGAAAAGAATGGAGTTTGATGCTAAAATGGCAGATTTTTTTTTTATTATTCATGAATGACTTTGATTATGAAGCTTATGATGGTATGAAGCCATTCTGTGGTGTTGTTTTCTTTGCTAATTTCACTGTTTGTTGATCCATGGTTCAGACTATTCACAGTTGTTTTATTCCAAACAGATTTTTAGTGCAGCTATTGATAAAACAAACCGCACAGAAAACAGAAGTGATTTCAGGTTTTATTATGGCTGTTTTCTGTTTAAAAAGTGAGCTAACAGAGATATAATGTAAACTATCAACCGAGCTAAACTGAAAATGATGAGATGCTGTTATTGTAACAGTTTTAGAAAGAAAACTTGGTGTTATCATAATACGAATGTGTGTAAACAATGAACTTTACGCTTTATTTAGTGAGTGATACAGTTTGTGGATATATAAGTGTTGGTTTTTTGGTGGTTTTTATCGTTCTAAGTGCGATTTTTCGTTGCTGTTGAAAGATTGGAATGTCAGAACCACAACATAAAACTGAATGAATGGAAGAATCAATCAAGTAATATTTTTAAAGTACAAAAAAATCCCTAATAATCAATAATAAATGTAAACTAAAACCACCTGCTTTAAAAAAAAAAAACATATTTCTGGATATACCACCACAATTGTTTTTTTTTTTTTTTGGTTTTTTTTGTATCCCCCACCAGTATGTGAGTTCTTTCCAGCCTCCTGTCTCCTCAACGCTCCTGTGAGATGCAGGTTATGTGTGGACTTCTAATTTAGGTTGAGTCTTCCCCAATCTGAAGGCTTCCTCACAGACGCTGCACTGTACTTGAACTCTCCCCTTTGACTTTTTTTTATTGTTATGATTATTATTATGGTCCGTGGAGAAAAAAATAGATGAAGACGAGACAGATCGGATGTCAGGATTTATAGCAGCTCTATTTAAACATCATTGATTTTTGCACGTTCTCACTGCCGCCAGCATGGGATATTTCCTCCTCTTATGCCAAAGCATTTGACAGTTTAGCCATGAAATCTGTCAGAATGGATAAAATAGATAAAAGGACACAAAAAAGCTGTCCACCCACACCTTTTCCATCGGGCAAACACACCACCTCTCTTTAAAAAAAAAAAGTTTTTAAACCTTTAACTATACAAAGGGTGGTTTTCACTTAGACGCAGGACTTATCAAAGTCTTTGTAAATGTGCCAAGGAAAAGAAATGGACATGGAGCGGAGGAGAAAAATAATTGGCCACAGTGTCCGTAGGTCCAGCTGCACTCGACTGCACTCCTGCTTGTGTTAGTGTTTGACCTATCTGCCCATTTAAGAAGCTCTATCTAGGTGCATGTACACCTACTGAAGCATGAAAGCCCTCTGTGGCAGAGTGTTAGATGGAAAAGAGAGTGGTCGGTGCAAAAAGGGAAGCATATGAACAGGATAATGGGAGGAGGCAAACAGGAGAGAGAGAGAAAAACCAACAAGCAGTTCAATCTGGATGGAGAGTCTTGAAACTTTTCTAAAAAAAAAAAAAAAGACAATTCAGACGTTCACTTTTCACATGATGCAATCTCAGTGCGGGTGCAGTGAGATAATGTCACTTGTTTATATAAAAACATAAGTGTTTTTGTTTTTTTTTACCTACTACAGTACTTTTTCTCTGTTTTTTGTTTGCTTTTTGCAGGTAAACTTTTTATTTTTGCATCTAGATCATCTATATATTTAACACCCTGTCCACACTAACATGTTTCTCTTTAATTAAAATACATTATATATATAATATACAGGTAATCCTAGGGTTACAAATGAGTTACATTCCTACGCTGTCAATGCAACCAGAATTTCCGTAAGTCGGAATTAACCCTTTACCCCTCTAAATAAATAAAATAAATCTCTAAATAACTATCAAAATACATGTATTATACTTCATATTAATAAAATAAAGTAAATTGTACTTACTGTATGTACAGTATACAGTACATATGTACAGTAATGGTGGACGAGACTCCGGCGTCGTAAAGTCGAAATAATTTAAGTTGGTATCAAACTAAACCATATATTGATCTAAAATGTTTAATACCTATTGATCCATGAATCCTATCAATGTATGTAAATAATTGGTGTAAAATGTAATTTTTCATCTTATCATGGTCATCAGATATGACCCATGTGAACGTCGTTCAGAGGCTACGTAGTTACCATGGAAACCCTGTCATTTTCTACAACATTGATTCATCAGTAAAACCCATGACATTTGATTAATGACAGTGGATGGAAACACTGGGTTTGTGTTCAGTTAATGATATATTTGACTGGAAAAGTCTTTTTTTTTTTCAGTTTTCATGTTTTTTTGATATAATAACTTATAAATTTACTCTATTAACGTACATGTACATAATCAGTGAATTAAATATAGAAAAGTACCTGATTTACACTGAAAAAATTGCAAAATACAGAGAATTATGTTGTAATAAATGGTGACAAATCATGTACGAAAGGTTAAATAGACAGAAAAATGCATTTGGCAACTGACACGATATTAACTCTGGGTCTTTACAGGTTAATTCAAGGTGTTCAGAGCAGAGCCTCGTAGCCCAAAGCTGTAATTTAATCAGATGTATTTTGGACAAAAGTCAAACAAACTCCATGCGTTCGACGCTCTTGACCTAAAACACAATCAGTTTTCCCTTCAGAAGTCCAGCTTCTGCTCCTTTTCCACACCTGTCAGGTATTAATCATTCCTTTTTCAGATGATGTATTCAGCTGCGGTAAAGATGAGTGCTCTTAGTGAAATGTCAAGGATTGTCGCTACCGCCTGTTGTGTTTACTTCCTCCTCCCGTCCTTCTGTTTCAGCCCGCTCGTCCATGTTGCCTCTGGGCGACTGGGCTTCTCACATGCCCCCTGTGACACAACCCATCTTTAAAGTGCAGCTTTGACGCTACATTTGTTCAACATGACAGTTAGACTTCTCCACCGCGGGCGAGTCAGGAGACAACTGTATAAAGATCACATTGTGGAGGATGTTTGTCCCTTTGCAGACAAATATGTGACTCTGTATTTTTATGGTTTTCTGTTTGTTTATCATTCAAATGCATTTTTTGTGAGTGTTTTCATTCAGTGGATTTGCACAGAAAAATGTGCAGAATTCTTATCACAGGTAGAAAGTAACGTTGCTATATAATGCCTGCACTTTCCTTGATCTTTCCAGTTTACGCTTTCTTCTTCTACACCACATTCCAGGGTAAATGCATTTTTTCCTGCAGTCCATTAATGCAACATCTTCAGTTTCTTTAGCTTCAATCATAATTGAATTATTCAGGTTAGTTGATGGGCAGCCTATTATTTGTTGCTGCTTTTGTTGATCAGATGTGACCATAAACTGATTAATTTTTGTTTTTTGCCTTGTGTTTAGTTGGATTTATGCATTTTGGGCTCTTGGTTGAATAAAACCAGACATTTGAAGATGTTACTTGTTACATTAGGATATCATTCCTGCCACTTTTCAGTAGATTTATTACCTTTTATAAAACATGATCACTTTTGTTTTGAGAATATTTGGAAATAATTTAACTGTTGTCAGACCAAGACATTATGCTCTTAACCCTGTAAATCCTGAACCACTGACTGACAGAAAATTCTAGTTCTTTGAAACTCAAGCCTTTTTTTTTTTTTTTTTTTTGTTAATTCGGAACAACCCAAAAATTTTTTTTAAACAAAAATCAATTTACATGTATGAGTTTCAATTATAAGATAACATAAGACTTTATTGATCTCACCATAGGGAAATTTCAGTTGACAGGTAAAATTAAACATTCTTAAAATGTTTCAATTTTAATTTCGTATCATATTGGATACATTGGGTCTCAATGCTCAAATATTAATTTTGAAAAAACAAAAACATAATACAAACAAGTCCAAAAAAATTGGTATATCCTTTTCAAAACTTCAAACCTTTTCTTCCTGGTTTATCATTAATAACAATCTTGTGGTGTCACTGGAAAGTCCTCCCCCTGGTGGATTTTCTGTGTGTATCTAATTGTCTACAGTAGGACTTTCAAGAAAAAAAATATCACACGGATCATGTAGAGGGCTGCAAAACGTATGTATCAAATATGGTACATTTGGCATTATAGGGTTAAATTGTAAATAAATAAATTCTGCTATATTCTTTTTAAACATATGTTAATGTAAGTTACAGCTGGCCCCATCTCCATTAGCTATGGCATTAGAATATTCTTTCCATGTTATTGCAGCAGAAAAATATAATCCAATCAAACATAAGAAGTGAATGAGGTCCCTTGCTGAAAAAAAAAAAAAAATCCTACCTCTCTACTTTACTTATAACTTAGACTGTTATTAATTAAAATAAAGGAAAAAGAAAAGAAAAGCGGCTAACCCTTTCACCAAATAAATAAATAAATAATAAAATAAATTGGTACACATGTTTACAAACTAATATGACAAATACAGTATATCCTCACCCTCATTTCATTTTAATCCTTACTCCCCTGTTACAGACTATAGCACTGGGTTAACATGTTTTCCAGCATTTCCTGCGTATTATGGAGTTAAAGCAAGATTCACCAACATTTCTCCTACTAAATGTGCCCAGGGCTCCGAATCCATTAGTGGTTATCACCCCAATCACACCAGGAAGAGGGAGGCAATCTTCTGAGCAGCAAGAAGGGTAGATGGGGGAGGCGCAGGAGGAGAGGAATGGGGGGGTTGGTTTGGGGGGGGCAATCCACCCTCCCTCACCCCTCGCAAGGTTAAGAGAGGCAAGACAAACTCCAGAGAGAAAATCACTCAGCCACATTGTGTGGACTAAATCAGAAACCACTGCTGCCCCATCCATCTCGCTCAGCTGGCACTATAGGTGGTGATACTCCAGAGTGTGATTGTGAGTGGATGTGTGTGTGTCTGTGTTGTTTTGTGTTGTGTGGAAGTGGAAAGAAAGGAAATAGGGAGGCGACGAAAAGCCTTAAAAGCCTTAAGCTTTACTTCCTGTCTCCTTAAATCCACCGCTCACATGAATCACCATCACGGCCGTTTTTACCACGATTACTTTGATTCCAGTGTTACACGGCTTATTTATTCCCTGCTTGAGCCTGTCCACCCTAATGTCCACTACAAAACAACACAATCAGGATTTTTTTTTTTTTTCTTTACAATTAGCGTCTTGTTGTTTCAATTCGGAAATATTTACAGGTTGCTCAGAAGAATCCGGACAAACTAAAACAGCAGAATTACATTTCATTCTTTGGAGTCACATCTTGCTTCGTGCAGGTCTCATGAGACTCTAACTCCACTGTAGGAAATCACAACCCTGTCTATCTTAAATTACGCTTCTTGTAAGAAAGGTCAGTTTTACTGTTTTCCAGCAAAGACTATAACCTGAAACTTGTTCGTGTGGTTTCTCATATAAAACTTGCTCAGTCTTATTTATAAAATCCCTTTGCTACATCCACTTGGAACACTTCATCCTAAAGCCAATAATGTAATCCATAAATTAAACAGACAGACTCACGCTGCAGCTCTGTGTGTAAGTGTATTCGTTGTGTTACTATTTTACAACTTTTTCAAGTACATTTTTCCAAAACTGCCATATTTCTCTGACATTCTCCAAGGTTTTGACCAGCAGCAGCAGAAACTGTCAGAAAAAGATGAAAATGATCAATATAGAGGGTGATGAATAGTGCAGTTAAGTGTCTTCCATTCAATAAAATGCAGTTTTTTTCCCCTTAACCCATAAAGACCAATAAACATCCACCAATGACCAAAAGCATCTACTGATCTAAGCTGTTTAACCCGTGTTCATCCACTAATCCTATCAATTCATGCAAATAATTGGTGTAAAATGCAATTTCATGACCCATTTGGATGTCGAGGCTTTTGTAGTTACCATAGAAACGCCATCATCTTCTATAACATTGGTTCACCAGTAAAACCCATGGAGTTTGATCAATGACAGTGGATGGACACACAGTTAATGTTATATTTGACTGAAAAAGTCACATATTCTTCAGTTTTCTGTGTTTGTGATACAATAACATAGCTTCAATGTACATCTGCCATACTTTAGACTGCTAATTTTTTTCTGAGTTTGAACCCTGTATCTTTATATAATGACGCGGCTCCCTCCAGGGAGCGCTCTGAGCAGGAAGCACAAAAGCGAGACAGACAGGTGGAAGAGGTGATGCGCTAAGGAAGATGCTAGTTTTTAGTTTAAGTCATTCACACACACACCCTGATCATGGAAAACACATGAATAAATGCATATGTATATATACTTTGAAGGAGAAGAGTTCAATGGTTTCAGTGGCAGGAGGAAGATAGAGATCAATGACTTTTCTGATTTTTTTTAACCAGCTGTTTTACTGCCGTGTTACAGGCACTGTTTGAAGAAAAAAAAAAAAAAAAACAGTGAAGGGATTTAAATAAATCTTTAATTATCTTTCTATGTAAATATCTCATGTCACAACATGTCAGATGTGACTTAAAGTCTGCTGTGGCTTAAAGTCAAACAATTAAATACAGGAAAATCCCAGATTTCCAATTAAAAATACAAAACACACAGCATAATATTAGAATAAATTGTGATAAATTACTTGAGAACAGTTAAATATAGCCAAAAAAAAAAAAAAAAAAATGGAATTATCACAAAAGTTATATTCTATTGCAACACTTCAGCCACTAACCTTTCATTTCTATTGATACTTACGGAGGTTACGGAACTCATTTACATACAGTATTTTATTTGTTTCACAAGCTATAGATGAATACACTGGTTAGCTGCTGTTTTTTTTTTTTTTTTTCTCCAACATTGCACTCACCTTGCCAGTGGCAGTTAATTTCCCTTAATCTACAGGCAGGTCAGGGCACAGCCAGACTGCAAAGTTCTAGTATGAAGATACGGCTGATTACTCACTGGACCCTCATTTCCTTTTAGTGTTGGTGGAGAGGAGTCAATTATAAACTTAAATAGCCAAACTTTAAAAAGTTACCACCACTTACATTGATTGCATGAGCTTTCCATTGTTTTTAGAAGAGTTTCCTGGGGCATTATAATTGCCTGGGTAATATGCAGAGCCTTTTATCCTGCTCATAAAACCAGTCACATTAATCAAGTTGTATTAGTGTTGGTGAGCTCTATGATTGGGACAATAAGCGGTGCGTGTCTATGAGAGATGGTAGACTCAAAATGTGTCAAGTTCCAACCATTAAAAGTTACGACGCTATACCTCCATTAAAAGTCTGGATATTAGTCATTTTAGAGCCTTGAAGGAGAGAAGAAGACAGGTGTCAAACAGTTTTGTGAAGTTCATCTCTTGGTGTCAGTTCCACATCTCCGGTAATTGTCTAACAGGTCATGTATGGAGGGGGGGAAAAAAAGGGGAGGAAAAAATAGCTTCCTCAAAAACATGGCAGATTTAATTTGTCAGCGCGGATGAAAATTGGCCAGTGAGGAAAACAAACGACGGTTACATGGGGCGATGGTACCAATTCGTCAGGGGAAGATTGAGGAGCCAGTCCCGAGATAGCTCACATCTCCATAAATCATGTTGACAATTGACTTGAACTGCAGGAGGAGGAGGTCTTCCATAAAGCGAGTCTGAACAGGCGCTGATATAGGGCGTCTCTGTCCCACTGCCCAGAAATAGAACGACAGCCTGATGCATTGAGGATGGCCTGTGACGGCTGACTGAAACGCTGTTTGCGCTCTCATTTAAAATGGTTATCGCTGAGTTGGTTTATTTCAATTTGGCAGCATCTCGGGTGACGTGTTGTCATCGCCGTTGTGCTTCTGCGCTGATAAAAATCACTTGACAGAGAAATGGTGTTGATGGCATTCTAATCCTTATTCACTTTTCCTCCTGATGAAGCCACATTTTCTGAATACGTTTTTTTTTGTTTGTTTTTTTTCGGAGGGGTGGAGGGGGGTTGCTAACCATCCCAACTTTACTCTGCAAATTACAAACCTGCATTGGAGCTTAGAAGAGTTACCAATAACGTAAAATAAATCTAATACATTAAAATCGAGATGTTAAGATTCATCAAGCTGACCTGGAGGTTCATCATCCATAATGATTTGGATGTTGATCGCCATGGCAACAGTCGAAGCTTGGAAACTTCAAGCCACTCGGAGACAGTTTCGCAAATTGCTGCACTGATTGACAATGACACAGATGTGCTTTGGCAGTTACGCGACTAAAAAAAGACGGCAATCAGTGAAATCTCATTTAAAAGTTTTAATTTGTGTCATGTCGCTGAAATTGTTTTTGGGTGTACACAAACAAAGTCACATTTGCTACAAATTGCAACATGTAGCAATAAATAAATACCATATTCGACATACTGTGTATTTGGCATGATGACATTGCTAAACCTAGATCCAACTGAACCAACCCCAGATTATAGGCTTGGACTGTAGGTGCTAGGCATGATGGGTAATCCCTTCATCCACTCATCTTCTCACACTCATGTGCCTGTCATTCTGGAACAGGGTCCATCCACATAGCAATTTTATATTTTCCTAAACTCACTTTTATTAGTCTTTGGTTCATTTATTTGTATATTTGGACCCTAATAGTTCGCAAAGTTTGAAGTTGATGCCTTCAGGTGCTGCAAAGTTATCTTTATTAATTGTGGCGAAAATTGAGTGGATTTTTGCAACCTGTTTTAATTCCTGCTTAATTTGTTGTCTATATCTATACATTTCTTCAAATACGACATAATTGTTTGTCAGCAGTAGTAGTTGTAGTACAAACGGAAAATATATCCAAACTTTGAGCCGATTACCTAAAATGTTCAGTTGTTGGTTTTATTAACGAAC
The DNA here is from genome assembly GCA_029822895.1 of Maxillicosta whitleyi. Classification (NCBI taxonomy): domain Eukaryota; kingdom Metazoa; phylum Chordata; class Actinopteri; order Perciformes; family Neosebastidae; genus Maxillicosta; species Maxillicosta whitleyi. Next base: position 1,109,796 of record JAPSES010000115.1, read on the forward strand.
AAAAATGTCTAAATAGGACAGAGCAGCACAGCCAACAAACCTGGAGGTGTTGGGGTACGAAGTGGCTCATTTGCATTTAAAGGGCCAGCACTCAAAACCTGCATTTACAGTTTATGTAGATGACAGGGAAATGTTTGAAAATGTACAATTCCATTTTAAAAAAGCAAACC
>JAPSES010000115.1:1239026-1256759 GCA_029822895.1 Maxillicosta whitleyi
GGGATCACCCCCAAAAGTTAACCAGTTCTTCTTTGTGACATTGCCAACAAATCCTAAAAATTTCATCAAAATCCATCCATAACTTTTTGAGTTGCCAACAGACAGACGGACGGACGGACGGACAAACGCCGGCAAAAACATAACCTCCTCGGCGGAGGTAAAAAGTTGGGAACCGCTGGCACAATGAGCCTGAATTCAATGGCATCGATTCGTAATTACAGAAAAAATAAATACCTTTCAGCTGTGGCCTCAAACCTCTTTTATTTGTCCTAAATTGTCTGACACCAGCGCACCGCTATGTTTCTTTAAACAGTGGAGGCTTCAGGGTAGCACAGCGGTGATCAGCTGGTTCTGACAACACACTGATCAGATGGTCACCCCTGAACCTGGATTTGGCTGGACACACTATTCTGTGGTGCACGGAGCCAGACAGCGTTGATAAGCAGGCCAGCCTCTGGTGGACCATGTTTGCAGGGTTTTGAAGGTGGATAAGCCTTTAACTCACCTGAATAGTCTGAAAAATGTAGTTAAATTGTTGTCATGTCAAAACTTCAGTAGTGACAGCATTGTAAGACCTTTAAAAAGCAAGAAAATAATACGAAAATGAATGTTTTGATTTTTTTACTTATGGAATTGAATGACAAATGGATGAATAGAATAGCTTGTTATTGTCACTGTTACAGGACCAATGAAAATCTGTTTAGCAGCAAACACAAAGTGCAAAAGACTACATAAAAATATTACACAAAATACTGAAAAATGTAGGAAATGCACAAAGACTACAACAGAAAATATAGAAATAGTACTAAATATTACTTAAATATACACAAAGTTAACTCTACTGAAGAGAAGAAATACATATGACAAATAAGGATAAATATACAGGCAGTATAAGATATGTACATAAGGTAAAAAAAAAAAAAAAGGTTGCATGGGCTGTGATTATTGCATTATTGGGGGGGGGTTTGAGAAGAAGATGCAGGAAAAGTTGAAGTTACTATCCAACATAAATGCAATGTATGTAACATTACCATTAAAAACATCCAAAATAATGAATATAATAATAATTTCTCTGTCATGACTTCTGACTTTGCAAAGAACCCCCATATTTACTTGAATAGAACCTTTTTTTCTGTCTGTATTCTCTATTTACCTGTGGTTTTGCTGTGTTCAAGATCTTTAAGGGAGTGTCACACTTTACCCATGTGTTAATATCAGCATCACACAGTGTATTGAAAAAAAAAAAAGAACAACTAAAATCTTGAACGTTGTGTTAATTTATGTTTTACAGTATAAAACTGAGGCAGAAGCAGAAAAATCACATTTTCTTTTTTGCTGCTTTTTATCTTGCTATTAGCACTCCCATGCAGTTTCCTCATGCTCTCTAGACCACCTCTGGGGAGGGAAAGAGGTGTCAAAATTTGGTCACTGCTCAATTTGTGTCAACACAAAGAATTTGCAAGGGTTTCTGGGTAGACACAGTCATAAAAGTCTTCCTTCATTCAATCACTTTATTTTGTGATCTCTTAAATTGGGGTTTTTATGTCTTTATATACTTTGCATTTTTAAGCGTTGGCACAGCCGGTTATATTTTGGGTATGTAATTATATGAATATATACCCATAAAAATGTGATAAAAGTACGTAATTAACCTATTGCCCAAGATACGCCATTGATCAATATAAATGAACCTTTAAAAGGAAAAATGTTTATGTTCGCACCCTGATAACAAGGTGACTCGCCTTCTTGTCATAACGTAGTTCATAAAATGGTGATATATAAGTTAAAGTGCAGATTAAAATTCACGCTTTGAGTATTTCAGCCAAGGAGAAAAAAAAAAAAAAAAAACCTCAGACCACTGGGACAGTGTCCAAAAGGCCCGAACGTCACCCGCGACAGTAAATTAGAAATTTCCCACCTTTTAATTAGTGAGTATCAAGTCTAACAAGCACCCGCCCGGCCCTGCCTTTACACACACACACACACACACACACACACACACTCAGTCACTTCAGAACAGGTCAGGAGCTGTAGACACGACCAGGGTCTGGCTTTGTTAATTGGCTGCTTAACAAGGCCTGGGGAGTGTGTCACCACGGCCCCTGTGATGGCCCCCGGGCTACGTGGCAGCACCGCTTGTAGCCGCCGGGCCTCGGGCTCACCCTCCCCAGAAGCACTAATTAAAACATGCGTGGCTTCCTTCTCTCATGTGGTGGCACGGGGTTAATATGTGTACACCAGCCTTTGCTACACTTTCTCCACTTGGTAAGCCTCTAATGATTCTGTAGATTGGCTCCCTGACTGTCAGACTCATTTGCTGACCACTGGCTGTTTCTTCTTTGCTCTCATTCCCACTAACCACGTCAAATCCCCTCACTGATTTGCACACTCGCAGCTCATCCATCAACTCATCCTCTCCCTCTTTCCCCCCCCTCCACTTTCCTTTCACTTTGTTTCACTCTTTCTTTTTTTTTTTATATATATATGAAAAGGGTCATGGGGGGGGGCTGCCACTGTTTGTCTGAATGTGAGTGTGTCAACATGTCGAAATGGCCTTCGATTTCAAAGTCCTGTCCAAATGTGAATTTCCCTCCTCTCTGTCATTTCCTCTCACAGTGCAGCGATTGGGTTTTTGATTATTTCATCTCTGTGTTGCAGAGCACCACTTAATAAATAATGACTGGCTGATTGATTTCTCCCTCCCTGTTCCCTCTATCAACGCTCTCCCTTTCTTTTTCCACAATCTCTTCATCACAATTTCTCTCAAAACATGCTCTCCTCACTTCTTTTTTATATGAGACATGTTCCTCACTCTCTCCCCCTCGCCACTGCTTTCCAATTTTTCCTTTATATGCCTTACACCATGCCCTTTTTTTTGTCAATTCTTTGTGTCCTCCACAGCATGCCATGATGCTGCCTGTTCTCACCCATCATATCCGGTACCACCAGTGTCTGATGCACCTGGATAAGCTTATTGGCTATGTCTTCAAGGAGCGCTGCCTCCTTCAGGTAAGTCACAGTCATGACAGCTGCTTACTTATAAAGTGATGCGACTCTATGCCCCAACACAGCCTGCATTATTTAAAGGCTGGCATAGTTGATAACTAACAGGCTAGATAAGGGAAGGCATATCCCTGTGGGTCTTTTAGGCAGGGCGCAGAATACAGCCGGTTAGATTTCCAGATAAAAAAGTAAATATTTTGTGCAGAGGCTTCTAGTGTGCAGGGATCCAGGGAGGCAGCGTTTGCCTCATTACTGTGCCCATTCCTCCTCTGCAGGGATAGTGCAGGTGGAGACAAGGGCTCAGGAGTCAGCTAAGGTAACCCACACACTGGCCTGAGTCATATCTCTGCACCGAGCAGCTCAGGTCTGCTGTGAGTTGCAGTGACAGTAGCCAGGACAACAACAGCCTCCTCCGTAACGCCAGCTCTCCACTGTCAGGTCTACAGCCTGAAGCTGTGTGCTCTCAGAGTAAGCCCCACGGCTGCCTCCAGCAATATTGAAGAGCTGTCATAACCTGATACATTAGAAATCAATGTGTTGTAGCCTATACATAGTTAAAAAGGGGAAGGATGCATTAAGATTTGCTCAAGGCTCTCTCTGTGTGTGTGTGTGTGTGTATGCATGACCGCTTACTGCTGCGGCTGTGTTTATGAGTCGGTATTTGCACATATTGATCAATGATTGGCCTTTTTGTCGTTTGTATAATGACGACCTGTCATTACGAGCTCTAAAAAGGAAACGGTGACCTGCTGTGAGGCCAGCCGTCGGGCCGACACGTCGCAGACCTGTCATCTGAGCTTGACATCTCCGTCTCTTGGGATGAAGTTAACGGGTTTGTCGCTCATCTGCCCTTCTTTTTCATTCCATGCTTTGATCTTCTCAAAACAAACAAAAAAAAAGCCAAACAAACAAAAGAAAAAAAAATAATCAGTTTTGATCACCACAGCTGACAGCTCACATACAGCCCACTCCAGTGTGTGCCGCCTGTCTGTCTGCATTGCAATTCTATCCACTGAGGTGTTAATACTATGACATAGGCCTCATATAGTGTGTGTTTGTTTGTGTGTGTATGTGTGTGTGGGCATGTCGACAAAGCCAAACCTGTCAGCAGTTCACTACTATGGGGGACTGAAATGGCCCAAGAAGGGAGCCATCATTGCTGGGCTTACAGCACCTTCCTCATCTGCCACACACACACACACACACACACACACACATCATCTACTAACGGCCCACACTACACACACTGTCTGCCCAGATAGGTTTGGACAGAACTACTGCTGGAGTGCAATGCTGTTTGTTCAGGCAGCAGTCTCCGAGTCAGAACTGATCTCAAATCTGCCATGATTTCCTGTTTTCCTCTACCGTGAGGAAATAATCACATTTAATGAGTTGAATGATTTCCAGTGGCAGCTTATTCATTTCTAACACGAGAAACTGTGGTGCAACTCTTAGATTGAATTATAAATGTATTGTGTTTTGAAGTAGTCTTAACTGTACTTGAACAGAGTATCGCTGAGCAGGAACAGAAAAGCTGCTATTGCAACACACATGCAAACTGTGGCTTACCTGTGCATTTGGTCATGTTATACTAGCAGTACAGTGGGTCTTTGCACTAAACATACATCAACTTCACCACCCCTGGGTGTCATTCTTGAGGATTCTTAAAGGATGCGTGTAGTGAATATTCATTGCCTGCTATTTCTAAAGATCACGTGTAATTCTAGCATTTCTGTCAGTTAACTTAAGCCAAGTACACAAGAGTACTAAATCACTGCTCCATCACTCAGTTATGATCAGTGACATGTCGCCTCCTTCATGGACTGTTCCAGCACTGGTCGTGATGCAGATTCGCTGCATTTTCCGATTACCTGGGCTGCGATGGACTGGTCACTGACCCCATGCGGCGGACACCAGTCTAAGATGACACACTCTGGGCCAGTGCTGTGTCACTTCCATTAGGACAATGGTGGAGTGCAAAACTTACAGTTGAACAAACAATAAGGGTTGGTTTCCACTCAATCTCACTAACTGAATGCTACTTGTTTCCTCACACTCAATCACTCAGAGGCAACAGGAGTACACCACCTTTGGCCGGTAGTGGCTGCTCCCCATAGGTTCTGCCCACGCCCATAATGCAAGTAATAATTAAAAGATTCAGTGTGGTGCATTTATGGTATTTTTTTTTTTTTGTTGTTGGACTGAATTTGAGCATCTCTTTCTTGTAAATAATACACAAATCACAATTAATATTATAAGCACGACCAGTACAGGTACACTTTAAAGTTGCAACATTTTAAAGTTCAGAAGTAACTCCCATCTGTCAACCGATAGGGCTGCATTTATTTAGAAAGTAGTTTAGACAATGCTGTGAACACTGTCAGGAACATTATACAACTAGCTAACTTTCTGTGCAACTTTAGATAGTGGTCATGAATACAGCAGCTTGATGTTCTGGGCAGAGTATGTAGCATCAATTGCAGGTCTTACACATCCGAGGTCTCTCTACACTCCCTCTCGGAACTGTACACATGAATCCCTTGTCAACATAATATAGCCTTGAATTGCTCTGATACTTGGGTTTGGTTACAGTAGTTTTGATAGGAGCTCAGTTGTGAAGAGGACACCGGTTTCTTTGCCTTTAGGTTTCCCAAGGTATAAGACAAAACTAAACTTATACCATCTTTGTTTCCTGACCCTGACACTAAGAGCATGTGTTGTATACTGCATAGTGCAGTGTTTATAAGGCTGTTGCGGACTCAGTGGAGTCGGCGGTATCATATAACTCTCAAGATCGCAATGAATGTGTTGATACAAAGCATAATACCTGGGAAAGTGGTAAAATATCATCACAAAGTTGAGCTGTCTTCACAGCAAGGTCCACAACACTTCAATGTCAAATGAGGGTGTATAATAACTTTTACAAGCCACTTCATGAGCTCACCTTGTCTCACATCCTTGAGAACAGATAAAGCGTCCAAGTGGCTTTCTCTGAAACTGGGCACTGTATGTTTTACGACGTCAAGCTCTACAGAATCAAACTAGATACGAAGTGTGTCCTCTCAATGATTGTTCAGTCAGTTTTAGATTAGTCATGATGGTATTAGCAAAAAAAAAAAAAAAAAAAATACATGAGTAAAACTTGTTATTTCAACTCCTTCTCCTCATTTTGAAATGTTTTAATGTTATAAAAGTATTACACTTCGACCCTTTTAATGTGGTTTGATTTTTTTTTTTTATTTTTTTTTTTTTAAAGCTAAGGTCAGCTGAGGTATACACCACCCAAAACCTCCTAGTGTACTAGTCAGAAAAACCACCAGTGCTCCCTTTGAAGGTGGTTGCACTGCAGATGTATTTGCATGCACTATGGGGAAGCAGTGAATGGAAACTATTAAATACACAGGTCGGTGGTAGCAGACCTTGTTTGAGCAGTTTGTAATTTTTTACATTTAATTAAAATCTTTTTTTTTTTAAAAAAACCTCTATTGGCTCTGAGTCTTGGTACTGACTGAATTCAGCTGGTCTCCTCCAAAACCAAGCTACAGATGTTTCAGTGCAGAACGGAGTGAGTGGAGTATTTCTATAAGTATCAAATTAGTTTTCTATGAGAGGGTGACCTTGCACAGATTGGTGAAACTGGGGCTTCCCCCTGGAGGCAGTCTGTGTAGGAGAGCATACAGGGTCCTGCCTAGTGGCCAAGGCTGAGGGCCAGGGGCCGGCCAGGTTTGAACTAAAACGAAGTAGCGTGGGGCTGCCGCCACGTGGGGCCAAAATCCCCCTGAGGACGGTGAGGAAGTTACCTAGTTGTGTCAGTAGCTCCCATTCTGCAGTTTAGCTCCTGAGTAGAGCTTGACCCTGCTCTGTCCATTTTACTCTAAGATGCAGGGTGGTACGGTAACATGTCAGACCATGTTTTGTTTGTTTTTTTTCTTCCTGACTTAAAGATCGAGAGGGTCATAGTCTTTAAGACATGATCTAAACCGCTGTCAAACTCACTTTAGTTCAGGGGCCACATTCAGTCCAATATGATCTGAAGTAGGTCGGACCAGCAAAATAATAACATAATGAATGAATGAATAGCTTTATTATCAATGCGAATGTTTCAGAGATGGCATTCCAGTTGCACCTGAACAAGATAACATTAAAACACAAACATGGGATTATACAGTTGTACTGATGAGTTGAAAGGACCAGCACTTCATTAAATATATAATATAATAGTATATAATGTCAAGAGTAAAAAAAAGATTTTGTCTCAACGGACTTCCTAGGTTAACAAAGGTTAAGTAAAAAAAAAAAAGAAATTACATGATGAAACTGTTTGCAACTACAAACTGTCTTATTAAAAAATGTGACTAACATGAACAACCGTGAACAACCTGAAATTGATGCATTACTTACAACTTTTAACTTCAGATTACTAGACCTACACAGGCACAAAACTTTAAGTAACAGGTGTAATATTATTAGAATTGCACTGATTTCTCTTAAGACATTTAAGTTGTTAATATTTTACTTGTATGATCTGAATACATATGGCCCCTGAACTAAAAATAGTTTATATCTCTATTTTTCTCATCTCACAAAGTCCTCCCACGGCCACATTGGACCCTTTGGTGGGCCAGCTTTGACCCGTGGGCCACATGTTTGACACCCGTGTTCTAAACAATCATTGATTTATCCCCTTGATGATTATGTGGGTTTCTTGCATGTCACACATTTGGCAAAATCAACGGTCTGATTCCCACAAGTCAGCTTTAAGCTGCTGTCATGTGCTTGCACTGTTGCCATGACACTACAACCAGCACAGACGAGAAAGAAGATCTTGAGCAGAATCAATGGAAAGTAGCCTAATCAACCAGATAGTGTGAAGTCACAAGTTCTGCCAGTGAGCAAAGGCTAATCACAAAGTAAGTGTCAGCCCAGTTTTCACATATTGTTTGTGCTTAATTGGGAATTATGATGCCAATATGAGAAAACAGTAAAAAATATATATACTATGAGATAAAAAGGAAAGTCTTTTCACTCAGAACTCCAGAATAAACACTAAGAACATTTTGACTTTGATTATCATTATATGTTTAAAGTGCATTAAGGTAGATAAGGTATCTTTTTCTTTAAAGTTTTCAGGGATGATTTGAGCTTGGGTCAAGTTAAGTAACTTTACTGCGAGCTTTGAAGGTTATTGAGCAGTACATCTAATAAAGCGAAGAAAATTTATTTTCATTTTTTTTTTTTATACTTTATGAGATGAAAGCAGCCGATCATCTGGAAACCAGAGAGCTGGGCGCGTCTGTACATATTCACCGCATCTTCCCGGTATGTTCTCTGTAATGATTGATGACAATACGGACAACATATGGGATAAATGTATGATCAGCAGTGGGCACTGTGCTCTGTTGGTGAAGTTATGAGCACATCTTTCACCCGTCTTTACAGAAACATACCTATATGTGTGCTATTGCAGTACAGAATGGTGATGTGAACTTGGCATGAGGCAACTGACAAAAAGCCAGACTGAAAGCAGGAGCCTCTGCACTCGGCACTTCCCCCCCGCCCAGATCCAGCGGAGCCGCGGCCCTTTGAAGCTCCTCTTCTGAGAGCCTCCCCGTTAAACATTTAACATTTAAAACTTGAGGGGGTGGGGCTGGTGATGCAGAGACATGTGTTCATGGTCGCCACATGCTCCCGCATCCCCCTGCATCCAGCAGACCCTCCTAATCCCACCCACCCCCTGTTGCTTCATCCCATTCCTCACTTTTGACCCATGCTGACAGAATGAGAGGCATCACAGAGCATCTCAATAATTTAATCATACAAGTCCTCGGCCCCAGCTCTCATACCGCATGCTTTTGTTTGTGTGCCCCGGCGATTGTGGCTACGACTGTGTACAGAATAGCAGGGTGTTTTTATTTGTTTTGTTATTCACAGCGATGCATGCTCAGCCATGTGATTGAGGTGTCCATCTGGTTCAAGTGGGGCTGGCTTGAATAACATTTTTGCAGGCTTCTGAAGAGCAATTTGAACATTTGTGGTTACAACAAAACAAATATTGCTGTTGCATATGAATACAATTTCTGGTTACCACTAGTCATCTACCCTATACATCAAGTATGTGGAGCAACTGGAATATCAACATGCATAGACCACAGGACGTCATGCACTGGGTTTTTGGAAACCTGAGGCAAGAGGCAGTCTGTATTCTCAGTCTGTATTCAGTGTATGTTCTTTATTGGGCGTCATTGTCCTTAAAACAGACCTGTGGAATGTGTTATAAACACACTGATGGTATCATGAAAATTATTTGGATAAGAAAAAACACTGCGTAACATTAAGTTTTGAGCTGATATAAATATAATAAACTGACTCATGTTCAACACTTTTGTATATTTATAGATAAGACTGAGGGCAAAAATGTATATATACCCTTATAAAATGCCTTCAGGTGCATTTTTTTCACCTTTCTGAGCATTTCACTGTGAAAGTGTCATAGGCCACCAGTTTTGTTCTTTTAGCTAAGTTCCTAATAATCCCACAGGTAATTCTCAGTCTCTGTTTTAACACATAACATAAATTAATATATAGGTTACGTATTGACCGATGTTGACTAATTGCCGCTCCGATTAATTGGTCGGGCTCTGTAATCTAATTACTTTACGCTGATGATGTTAAATCTCTGAGAAGTGGTAGAAATATTTCTTTTATCTGAGGTTTATTAAAATGTTCATTGACATATTACCTGAAGGTTACTCTAACCAGCCTGGAAGCTTCAAGGAGACTTCCCATTGATTGATTGTACTTATTGAAAGTCAACTACCAGTGTGCATGTGACTCTAGTTTTCTTTTGTTTGTCATGACTGGAAAATCTGTTGAAATCAGTGCTTTTAGCCAAGATGTATTTAATTCTCTGACCTCTGCTCTTTGTGGTGGAGGTTTTGATCTGAAATCCAGAGCTACATTTTACCACCAGGGCCCACTTTTATATCACTTTGATTTATTGTGAATGACATATACTGTAGTTATAATTCTTATAGTAACTGTTTGTAATAGGAGGCTGCCTTGACTGACCACAGAATGTGAAACTACGAATGTGGAGCCTTGGCTGTTTTTGATTCAATGTGATGCATTTAGACAGACTGAAGGTAAAAATGGTGTTACAGCATGTCATCTTCAGCACCTCAATTTTTTTTGTTTTTTTTTTTTGTTTATTTTTTGTTTTTTTGCAGAAGCTATGCAGCTGTAATGATCTTAGAAGTTTGACCAAGATGGTTAACCAACTGTCATGTCTGAAAGAGACAAAATCTTCAAACCTTATTTAAATATACAGCGGAATTAAATCGAAACTGACTTGGAACTAAAAGCTCAGTATTCTGTAAATGTTGACATCCTCAGAGGACAGAATTCTGCAGAACCAAAGGCATCACAGCCTGTTCAGAAATACATGCACATCTAAAAATCTTGGCTAAAACCTTTGGCTTATGGTCCTTGTTGGATGTCATTTAGATGTGTTTTCAGAGATCAGGTCATTGTGAAGGTTGAATAACAACACGGTTTTGCTGCAGTCAGAGTGGTGCATGACATCACCTTCTTATTTTTTGTTTTATTTTGTTTGGCTGTAACACATGTGGCAAATGAAGATAACTGGATATTTTTTTTTCTACAGTTGTTGAGATTTTTAGCTCTGGATACTGAATCATCCGTGCATGACATAAACAATGGAGTGTGAGGTAATGACATTGTTGAGTGTTGTTTGCCAAGCAGGCAGTTTGCCCATCACTTTCCCTGCATGCGGCTACAGAAGCAACACACTTTCCAGTCAAGTCCACCGCTCTCCACTGAGCGATGATGTTTATTCCCGTTTAGCCAAAGGCAGTTGAGCAGCAGCCGAAGCAGTGATCACTAAATCCAAATCCCTGCGATACTTTACGCAGTCATTATGTTGACAGGAACAGTTGCGGACGTCAATCCTCTCCCTACATTTCAGCTTAGAAGCCAATACTGCCGTTGCACGTCGTCCTCAACTGTGAAGGACCCACAGTGTTTACACAGCAACTGATGTATTTGGCTTGATACTTTTCCTTTTAGACTACCTAACTCTGTGGTTCAGGCGGTGTAGTAGGCAGTCATTGACTTGTGTCTGACATCGCACAATGGGGGAGACGAAATTGGAAGTTGCTGTTGTTGTTGTTTTTATTTATTTTTTTTTTTTTTTTATCAAACTGTCAACACAGCAACACGCCACTCGCTAGATTTCTGCTCGTGTCATGTCAAATAAGTAGCTCTTTTCTTGCTCCCGAAATCGTTTTTTTTTTTTTTTTCTATTTTTTTCTTAACTACAGGGGGGGTAAAAAAAGTATTTGTCATGTCTGTGTTCAAGGCTACAAAGCTGAGAGCCTCTTGAGCAACTATAAATATTGAAATCTCTCTGTTAACGTTTTACATATATATCTCATTGGAGCTTGAAATTGATTTGAAGTTGGCTGAAAAGAGACAAGCATTTTGAAATGCAAGCTCAGGGGGGGTGCAGCGTTTTTTTTTTTTTTTATGTGGCTGAGATTAACGCTCTCCTAATGTAAGATTGATAAAGGCTTGACATATCCTACTGAGCACTATCTCTTCCCTTTTCTTCCCTCAGCGAGTTTTCGATGTTGAGCTGTGCCTGTCTTTCTAGGCACAGCAGTTTTTGTCCTCTTTTCAGACAAAGCTGAATACTGACTAATACCTTTCCTTCAGGGTTATTTTACCTCAAATTCCCACTTTTGCCTCTTTTTACAGGTTTAATAGTTGAAGTCATTAATTTTCACACAAACAACTTTGTCTGTGACAAAGAGGTGAGGGGTAACCTCTTCCTCTGTGACTCCTTTTTCCCTTCAAGCGGCAGCTGCTGATCTGACGTTATTAGACTGATTTGCTTTGACCGACGTTACTGTTCATAATGAATTCTTAGCCTAAAGAGGAAATGGAACGACTCTAGCTCTGTGGAGAGTCTCCACAAAGCCTGGGGTTGGACAACACTGTGGAAGTAGTAGCCAAGCAGATTCACCCAAGTGTCGGCTTCTTACTTCTATTTTTTTTGGCATTTTATACTCCTGCTGTGCCATATTTCAAAGCCTCAAATTGTTCTTTTAACATTTATCTGTCAACTCTGTTTTTCAGTGGAGCCGCACATTTGAATGCGTTTATTTGTGGATTGAAAACATGTACTGCAACTATTCTCATTAAGCTCTAAATTACTATGGTAGAGCCACATGAGCTCAAATTATGAAGAAAAAAGAAACACCAGAAAATGTAATTTCACATCTTCCTTCTGTAGCTTTCTCCTCTTTGACCAAAGACTTAAAGACTAAGGTTCTCTTCATATGAAGATGGTTTCGATTGTATCCGCAAAGGTTTTGTGATGGATATGCCTTTTGTCCACATGAAGTTTTCACTCATTGAAACCACATCTTTTTAAAACCAGGTCCCAGAGAGCATTATTTTGAATACTCCAGTTTTGCAGATTTTCACAATTTTTCTAAACCAATGATGTCATAGCCCTGCCTCTCTAACCTTTCACCTTTCACCTCGGAAGCAAGACGCCACTTCACAACAGCACCAAAAACATTGGCGGACTATAGTGCTCGTGCTACAATGTCTATTGAACATATTGGAAATATTGAATAAAAATCTTTGGCTACTTTTGGCGCTTTTCCACTCCTTGGTACCAGCTCTACTCTACTCAAGTCTACACAGCTCTTTTGCTTTTCCATTATGAAAAAGGACCCTGGATTCTGGGACCCAGAACTAGTTTTTAGTACCTCCTCAGTCGAGGCTCCAAAATCCTGGAGCGGATACCAAAACGTGACGTCACGACACTGCAGACACTGATTGGTCAGACCGTTTTCTCTGTGACCCGCGATTTACAAAAATCTGAAGCTTAAGTAGACGGTGAATAGCGAAACATGAATCCACATGATGACAGAACAAAACTACACCATAGACAGTCATGTAGATTCAGTCTTTGGTGGCGGACGTAAAAATCCAGACGAAAAAATACACAACAAGCAAGTTTTCGGCGACTGTCTGAGCAGACAACATGGAAGTAACGCACCATGTAGGAGTAAAGTTTCGAGCCGAGAGGAGCTGGTCCCATGTACTGGAAAAGCGCCATTTGATTACAATGAGTAACAAACAACCATAGCTAACAATATTCACTACATGGTCTTGGATCTACCGCCGAGAGTTGTTGTTGTGTAGTGGTTTGTGTTCAGCACACAAACTTTATATGCATGCTTCACATCTTTTTTCTGTTTTTTTTTTTTTTTTTTGTAAGAGCATTACAGCACCACACACAGGCCTGGCATTTGTACTACATCATTTTCCATGGTTTCATGTAGACGTAGACCAGTGGTTCTCAAAGTGCGGCCCGGGGGCCAATGGCAGCCCTCTGAAACATTTCTGGCAGCCCTCAGTAACCAAGAAATAAATTAAGGGGCTGATGAACTTACACCTGTAAATGACACTAAACAACTTAATATCTTTGTAAATAACCTTGACTGATCATTATATACTAAACCTGCGATATTTTCTTACAATACTGCAAATTGAATGTATTTTTCAGTCTTTTATTTCTGCCCCCACCCCTTCAGCGGCCCTCCGGTCGGCAACGGATTTCTATATCGGCTCTCATCCCTCAACACTTTGAGAACCCCTGACGTAGACATTTCTTGGAACAATGCTGTTTACAGAGCATTTTTTGGAAAACGTCAAAGAAAAAGATCGGATTGGAAAAGATACAGTTTCATGTGGACATGGCCTAAGTGTCAATATAGATAAAACTCTTTGGTGCTGTTGATGGAAATTGAATACACTTTTCCAAGCTCATCCTGATCACGCCTGATGGAATCTGTTCAACAGTTGGTAATTGCAGCTGTCAGTCAAGTTTTTAACCACCTCATCTGTCTGACAACTGCTGTGATTGGACACAAATCTGCTTCACATGTTTTCTACATACTCAAAACTCATTCAACAAATGGATGCAGAAGTTTCATGTCCTCTCAGGTTACTTGAATTATAATTTTCTAAAAGGTAATGGTAGAATTTTGCTCATTCTCATTTAAATCCAGTATTTTTCTTTAGTTAAACTATAATTGTTCAGTCAGATATAAGTGACGGTGAACTGAATCTGTGTTTCATATGTCAAAAACTGACCTAAATTTATTATTAGAGTGTTTAGAACGGAGCTCTGAAGTTCTACTAAAGATTATAATGTAATGGCTTGTAGAGATCTGAGCTGGATGCACTGACAATGATGGGCTGTGGTATTTATGTGACTAAGTAGTGAGTCATTCTGCTGGTCTCCCGTGGTGAGGAAAACTAACACCACAGGGCCTTTGACAAAAATGTCAGAGTGTGACCTGATGAGATGAGAACCACCAAGAAACACATTTTAGAGTCAAAGGAAAAGACTCCACGATAAAACGTTGACACGCTGTTGTTTTCACCACCGGACACAGCTGTGAATTAAAATAATGGAATTTGATGCTGAAATGATAGTGTTTTTTTCTACATGGGTGAGTTTGATTATTAGTTTGGTTTGTGAAGGTGTAAAGTTATTAAGTGATGCTATTATTTTTGCCAAGTTGCTATTTGTTGCTGCAGACTAAACTGTGACTCTTCCAACCTTGTTTGGATGATTCCAAACATATCTTCAGTGCAGCTATGGCCTAGCCTGGTTGTCACGACATTTCCAATTCCATGCTGGCATTGGGTCTGGCCAAGCACAATGTAAAAGCTGGTTAGCAAAAAAAATAAAGGGCATGTTTCAAATTTGAAGTATCCTTGTCCTTCAAAAGTCTCAGTCTGCTATTGGTCAAAGCCAGAAAAGGCGTTGTCGAAGCTTAAACCACTCACACAGCGCTTTCCTCTGACGTATGTTAAGCAACGAAAACGGCTTGAAGGAGCCGGCTAGCAGCGGGGCTAACTGGTAGATAATACTTTTACCAAAGCCGGTCGGGAGCAAGGCCAAAACATCCCTACTTCCAATAAATGCCTCCAGCGCTGCTCTTTGCTTTATTTTCAGATATTTTTCAGTTGAACTGTTTCAACTCCACATCTATGGCTACGCTAACGGCTAGCCACTGCTCCATGCATGCACTGAATGAAATGCTTCTGTTTACAATCCTGGGGTTCTGGTCGCTGTTCTATGCATCACCTACGTCAACACGTCTCTACCTAGAGCTGTTGGAGATGCTGAACGTTGATTGGCTCCCGAAAAATAGGGTGGCTTTCCCGATTTTGCCGGAGCTACGAAAGCTGTGAATAGTGTGCTTTGCCAGACCGTTAAGCAGCCGAGAACTGTTGAGCGGGTGACGACATGGAATGGGCGGGCCCAAGCTACCTATGGCCAACACATACAGAAAACAGAGGTGATATGTGGTGTTACTGTGGCTGTTTTCAGTCAAAAAACAGAGCTAAGCTAACAGAGCTATAATGTAAACTATCAGCTGACACAGAATGTACAAATTATTAGACACTGCTTATTTTGACCGACTGTCAAAATAAGCAGCTGTGAGTTTTATTATGAAGAAAAGATGATGATGCCATAGTGCAGGTGTGTGTAATCATTGTGCTTTATGCTTTACTCAGTGAGTGAGACAGTCTGTGGATGTGTGATTTATTGGTGGTTTCGGTGCCAAGTGTTCTGGTACGTGACTTCTCTCTGCTGGGATGGTTTGGAATACCAACAACAGCTAAATTACATATGAGGTTTTTGTTAGAAGTGAATTGTCTCTGTGTTTTCTTGATTACCTGGATTAACTGTGAGTAGTTTCACCACTAATACATGATTCACTAAAGAAAATTATATTTAAAAATCCACTTTGAGGAAACACGCCGCGTAGTTTGTCTAACATATTGGTTATAGTCTCTCTGTGGAGTTTTGTTTGTATGTGAAACAGCACAAAAAAGTTGCCGCTGGTTTCACGCTGATGCGCAATTGCCGGTGTTATTGCATAAACAGGTGCAGCGAGGTGCCAGTAAAGCCATTTTCCTGAATAAACATCTGTACAAACAAGCTAGGATTTGAAATATTTAAAACTAAAATGACTCCGCATGTGTTTGAGATGGAAGCAAATGCCTTCAGCACATTTTTAAACCCTGAGGATACAGACAGTGAGCTGTGAAAAGAGGCAAAGAGTGTATACATACCTGTCTGTTTACAATAAAAACCTACAGGGCCAAGTGTCTCCTCTAATGTGTCACGAAGCTTTTATTACTGCACAAGGCAGTCGTGTCAGTTTTACTTCTGTGCAGCGTTTCGTCATTTACGACCCAAAAACAGAGACGCTTCCTCATAGCTCAAAGCCTAATATTCAGTGCATTGAACAGGTCACACAGATACAGTGAGTTTTATAGATGGTCACCGCCGGGTTACACACTGCCGCCTGTTTTGCATATGCATTATGAAGTTCAATTTAAACAGGTTATTAGAGATCAAACATGATTTTCTCGCTTCCAAACAATTCCTGGTAGAAGTCTGAAACGCTTTACTCCCATCACAGCTCAAAGTAATGCATTACAGTAACAGATTACCAAGGTTATAATAGTTTTAGGTTTTTCATTATAGTTTAGTTGTGTTTGGTTTTGGCTTTTTTCCTTCTAATTCAATTAGTTTTAATCACTTCTTAGAGCAGGTTTGCTATATTTTTTTTTTTGTCAGTAATTTTTTTTTTTTTTAAATGCTTAGTGTCAGTATTTGAGTTTTTTCGTATCTTTTATCTTCCTTGCCATCGTATTCAAAGAAATTCCATATAGGACGACTCTAAATTACAAGTGATATGAAGTGATGGACCGTGAATTGTCATATGGTGCCGCCAACTTAAATTGCTCCGTCAAAATAAATTGATTTCGTATCAATTCAGCATTGAAAAAGTGAAAATACAGGGAATTTTATCCATAGTTTTTATACATTTTAGTTTTGTAAGCACACAATACAGTTTCAGTTAGTTGTCATTTTTTCTTTGAATTATAGTTTTTATTTATTTTAGTTAATTAAAAAATGTTTTTTCCATTCTAGTTTTCATCACTGTTAGTTTTTGTTAATGATAATAACTCTGCGGATTACTTATTGCTCTAACGCAGTAGTGTAAGACATTGCTAATCAATTTTCAGTAATATTTTACTTGGTACATGTATGATAGTGCTTGAGTTGCAACACACTTTTCACCCATAATTTAATTACTCAAGTGAAAAAACAAAAACAAAAAAAAAAAAAAGCAGCAATACCTTAATGAATCAAAATTGTGGCAGGAAAGTTTTATTTCCTGTTAGTGTTCAGACAGTGAGTGAAAATGGCAGAAGATGGTACCATACACTGGCCATATGGATGTATGGTCATTACTAACGCTAACTCTGCTTTCAAGAAGCTAATTAGCATTAGCATGATCCCTGTCAGCAATGACAAGGTAAACCAATGCTTCTATGACTAGTTAGAATTCTATATGTACCAGTGTTTCTGCCGCCACACTACATATTTGAACATGTAAAATGTTGAACAAAAAGCAAAACACAAGCATTCCTGCTGGTTTTCAAACATTGTAGACTGTAGCGCTACTTACAAAGGTGTTTGTCTACATGTACTTCGGGGTGCAAATTTCAAACAGGGGTGCCCCCCTCCCTCCGGGACAAGCAATACTAAATAATAAAAAAATAACAATAATAATAAAAAAAAAAAGCAAGCAAGAACAGACC
>JAPSES010000115.1:1267071-1291287 GCA_029822895.1 Maxillicosta whitleyi
CAGATGGCGACTCATGTTTTCTCATATAGTCCATGGACTTTTCTATAGATGTATCTTCAATAGTTATGGAACTAGATCCTGAAGAAAACTTAAACTTGTAGATTAAGTTTTTAACAAGCTAATCATCTAATGCCACGTTTCCACTACATGGTACTGACCCAGTTTGACTCAACTCTACCTTTTTGCATTTCTTTTACATAAAATAGGGGTCACCAATCCTGGTCTTCGAGGGCCGGTATCCTGCATATTTTATTTGTTTACCTCTTTCTGCACACCTGACGGTCGTTGTCATGGTTCTGCACAGCTTGTAGGAACATGTAGGATACTGGCTCTTGCGGACTCTTCAGGACTGGTGACCCCTGACATAAAAGAACCTGGAATCTGGTGGCCGGTACTAGATTTTTGGTATCTGTTTGGCCGAGGTTCCAAAACAGTTGAAGAGGTACATGTGACGTGTTAACACTGCAGACCACTGATTGGTCAGAGTTGTCTTTGTGTCATTGCATCATCAATGTGCGACCTGTCAAAAAAACAAAAAACAAAAAAAACAGATTTGGGCGTTTACAGTAACTATCCTGGTAGTTTAATCCACATGATGGCATCCCATAAAACTACACTGTGTTTGGTTGAGGACAGACATTTCTATCCTGACGATGATAATTCAGGCTTACAGGACAATACACAACAAGGGAGTTTATCAGCAACTTTCTAAGCAGACGTCACTGAAGTTGTACACTATGATGTCCGGGTCCGCTACAGTTGGTAGTATCATGTAATGGAAATGATCTCCAGGATTAGTACCTGATACTAAGTCGAGACGAGATCAACCGGTTTCACGTAGTGGAAATGCGGCATAGATAAATGTCAAATAAAAAATAAATAAATAAATAATGATAATAATATATATATATACATGATGCATTTTATGGCTCATGACACATGCAGGGTATGGAGGGTTAGTGATTATTAGTGTTATATAAGATTGTAAGCATCTCCATAATATGTACATATGACCAGAATAGGTATATATTAAGATCAATATCAAACGTCACATAAAGTAGGTTCAAAGTAATTATTCGTCTTTCATTTCTTTATTTTTTCAATGTCGCTGAAATGGAGGATGCAGCTTAAAGCTCACTTCTCTTCAAATTTATACTGAACATGGAAATGTGTGATATTGTAAAAATTCATTTACCAGTGAAAGGACTCACTGCTTTTCAGAGAAATGAAGGTCACCACTGGACTATTTCACAATTTATCTTGGGATTATCTAGCATGTCTGTGTGTGTTTGCCAGTGTGATTTTTTTTGTGTACGTGTGTGAACATCCTCCTCCTGTGCTGGCTTACTGCATCATGCCACAGCTGGACAACACATGGGCACATCTGTCAGTGCCATGAAGTAGAACCTTTTCCAGCAAGGGCAGGCAATCTTTTTCATTTCCCTGGAGTTTTTTTTTTTTGCTCTGTTTTCTCCCTTGTTTTCCATAGAGCCTATGAAAATGCACAGTACCAAAAAAAAAAAAATGCTATTACTTTTTGAAGAGGCTATTACAGAGGTGTCTGTGGCAGAGCGTTGATATGAATGTGTTTATCTTTTACAGAAACTGGAGTTAGATCGCTTCATGCTCTACGCTCACGGACCTGATCTGTGCCGCGAGTCGGACCTGCGACACGCCATGGCCAACTGCTTTGAGGCTCTTATCGGTGAGGTTCCCACGAGACTCGGGATAGAAGCGGGGAAGCAAAATAGAGAGAATGCATTATGAGTGAACTAAATATGTAAATCTATTCCTAAAAGGATTGATTTACATACACAGAAAACAAATACAGTCTCTGTGCTTCTATAAACACAGCATAAGAAGTGTTGCTTTGCTGGACTTCACAGCATCACGTAGGTGGTTTTAGAGATAATGCGTCAATGCATAATGATTAGAATTCACCCTCTAACTTCATGCGATTTAAATATAGGAGGATCTTTTAATATTTCAGTGTATGTCCATGTGTGTGTGTGTGTGTGAGGCTGTGTAAACATGCAGTAGCTCACCCATTAGGTCCCGGGCATATAACTCAGCTTTATTGATCTCTCGAGATGTGGGTTGACCTCTGGTTGGTCACGGAAATCCCTATAGGCCTACGCTCCTCAACATACAACAACCGATGCACAAGTTTGCATGCATCATCCAGTCAAAAGTTCGATAAGTTTGTACAGTTTGGGCCACAGCGCTAACCTCACCTGTGTGATGGTTGTGGAAAGTCCAGTTTTTCATTTTGCGCTCATGTCAAGAGGTTAGAGCAGCCATGTTTCCTGTGTGAAAAGTGCATATGAGCCAGGTTTCAAGCCCTACTGAAGCTCCAGCTATGCATCATCTAGAGATTCAGGTCTCTATGGTTCTTGGGAAACATAGACTGTGAAAAGATCCATTGATAGTCATATTGACATCATACCAGCAACATTTTATTCAACTGAGAGCTCTAACCTTGGTTCAGTGTCGAATCCGGATTGGAATATGACATTTAGTCACAGAAAAAATGATTAGACCATCAAAAGTCTTCATAAATAATGGTTATGTAATCGAGTACTAACTCCTGTGTGTGTCATGTGACTAAAACAGAAGGACAAGAAAACATGGAATGTCTAAAAGCACTGTTTTTGTCAGTACAATGACACAAAAATTGATGTAAGAACTAGTGATTTTGGTTATTTTCAAGAAAACATGGAAAATGGATAGATATCAGCTCTGAAATTCAACTATTATTAGCTTTTTTTTTGTTGTTATCATTGTATTTGTTCAAACAAATGTACCGGGCATTAAAATGAACAAGAAATTGAAGAAAAATATTTTTTTCCTTGACTGTATGTAGTAACAGTTGTCTACATTTTTGCTTTCGTTCATAGATATTTTGGTAAATCTTCATGCATTTCATCAAAACAACAGAACAATGAAATTCACAACAATGTTATCTATTGATAAAGCAGAGGGACAGAAACATTTCATCATTAAAACATATTATGTAACATACAGTGTGTTTTCTATATATACATATAGTATATTGTTGTGGCATGAACCCAGTGGAATAAAAACCCTATGTGATGTATTATTGATGGCCATCATCAAAGGGGAACTGAATGTGTAAACCAGTGCTGGTAATGGTGTCTCTGTAAGAACATTCCTGTCAGTGTGGACACATGCGTATGCGCTGCAGCAGCTCAGCGCCGTAGCCACCATGCACAGGTAAAGTAAGCGGTGTGACACACCAATAAGTCCCCACATTAGAACCCACACACAAAAATCTCTTGGTGGGGATGGTCCTCGTTTCCATCCAACCCCCATGGGCAGTGCAAAGCTAAGCTTCACTCCTGGAGAGCTGCAGAGTCGGCAGCTTTCCTCATCTTATCACCATCTTGATTGAACCAGTTCAGCCATCTCTGTGCTCCCCTGATGATAGATACAGAAAGTGGGTGGCTTTAAAAAGATCTGCCTCGCCTCCCTCCCCCTGCATTGAAAACGGCAGAGCACGAAGTACGGTGGGAAACTGCTGACTGGCACCATGGCCCCCTGCTGGCCCCGGGGCCCCATACTTGTTACGGGTTCATTATCGGCAGAAACGAAGTCATAATCTATTCCATCCTGTGGCTGTCGCCGCTTCTTTGCAGCACGGCCTTGACACTGAATGTCTCTTTCTTTTCGTATTTTTCTTCCTCTGTCTCTTCATTCTCTCCTGCTCCATCTGAAATTTCAACTTAATAGAAGTGATGAATAAACAGAGATGCTGTTCTAAAGGAACCTGTGAGCTGTCAGTGAGCACCCTGCGGTGATGGCTTTTGGATTACTCACTCCAAAATATTTCTGTCTCCACATACACACACGCTGAGGGGCAGACATGCACACATACACACAGATTCAAGGCATTCAAAGTCTTGCATCGGTGATGCTCTGTGATGTTGCCTCTTCTTTTGCAGAGACTTTTGTCATCTTCATTTCAGTTTTTTAGCTCAAACACCTCCTTTAAGACCTTGTTGTCATGCAGTCTGTCTTACCCCCCTCCCTCCCATCTCTGACTTACTCTTCATGTCCCTTTGCGTTGCTCCATCTCTCTCTGTTCCCCCCCCTCTGTGATCTAGTGTTTGGGTGTTATTAGGTGAAAGATGTGCCACACACATGATGAGTCATCCTGTCACTCTGTCATCTAAGACCCCCTCCTCCTTCCTCCTCATCTCACCCTCCAGCTCTCCGACTCTCTCACCGAACAGAGCATTTGCTTCTTACAAGACAAACTCGCGTCGTTCACACGTGCTGTAGGATGGTACAAGGGGCACACAAGTGCTGTCATTTCATCCTCATGCACGCCTTTCTGCCTGACAGAGACGTCAAACCACCACTTTCCCAAAAGCAGTAGGCACCACATCAACAGAAATACACTTGCAGATGTGTCTATGCTATCATTTTTTTTTCTCTTTAACACGCTTTTTTTCCTCCGGCGTGCACATATGTAGAATTCAAATGCGCTTCTTTCCCGTACTCCCTCTTTTTTGAAAGCTGTGATGGAATATGACATGCTCATAATATTTCCAAGGCCCTGGCAGATAGCTTTAACGGCTTACTATGCATGTTTTCTGACCTTTGTTTTATTTGTTTCTCTGCCACAGTGACCGTTGAACCTGGGCTGTGTTGGAAATGGCAGATAATCTCCTGTTTTGCATGGGCAAAGCTTTCCCTCCGCAGAGCAGAGAATGTGTCTATCTGCTAACCCTGAGGCAGGGCCATTCTCTTGCTTGAGACGGAGAGAGAAAGGAAGGCAGAGAGCTGGAGAGAGAGCTAGAATGGAGGGAGAGCAGTAGAGGAATGGAAAGTAAAGGCATCTGCAATGCAAATGGGTGCCCTGCAACCCTGAATAATTCAAAGTGTTGAATGGAAATCTTGCTTTTCTGATCCCCTGTCATTAACTTCTGCCGGAGTGGGCCATTCTCATTTGGGCTCTTTTGGCCTGCGCACCTCCCATTCTGTACCACACCCTCCTCCTCCTCCTCCATCTCCTCCTCCTCCTCCTCTTCCTCTTCTCTCTCACCCTCTCTTTCTGTACTTTTGCTCATGCCCACTTTACCTCTTTAGAAACCACTCTTTCCCTCTGCTTCTTCTTCATAGAAACTCTGCACGCCTGTTGCCCTCCCGTTTCCCTCTCAGGTCCTCTTCACTGATAAGCCACGTCGGTTCCTTTCCTACCGAACAATTTGAAAAGAATTGAGAGAAGAAGAAAAGAGGCCCCACTCTGTTTTTATGGCCCTAATTTCCTTGTACAGTTGATCTGTGGATTATACGCTGCCAGCAGCCATGGGGGATACAGATGGTGAACCTTTGTGAGGGCCCTCTCTAAGCTCTTCCTATTAAAAGAACGGAGAGAAAGGATTATCTCTCACTTGCTGAATATCAGATTCATACACAATGCAGCCGGTGTATTCATTGAGCGAGTACTGCTCCCTTTGTTAATTGCTGCAATGGTAGCAGTAGTGGAGTTAGTTTCTCGTGCACCCGTCTTTTTGTTTCTTCGTCTCACTCCCCCCCCTGCTCCCAGCTTCATTTTTTTCTGAAAAGTAAGATGTTTGATGTTACAATGCACTCAGCCTGCCTTTGTCACTGCTGTGGTAAAAATTCTATTTTCATGTTTATTTTTTGCCTTTAATGTGTTGCTTTCTGTGTCCGTCTGCTGCTTCAGCCCCCATTGAGCTGAGAGGGAGCGGCTTAATATATTATTTGATGGATTAGAGCCTGAGCGTTTTTGAATAATTCATTCTAGGTTATTAATGTGACTGTCAGCCGCTGGTGTTTCATATGCCCCTGACTCTGGGTTTTTATTGGTCACTGAAAACCCACAGACATTGGAATTCTATTCCTAAACATAACACTGTGCAGTTGGCATGGCTGTCTGAATTAGACTTGTGACAGATGTGGAGATTCATTACTGCCTGGCCTTCTCTGACCATGACCCCCCCTCCCCCCATACAGTACTGAATACAAACTTTGGTCAAGTTTCTGTATTGTGTATCAAAAAGTTTCCAATTCAGCCGTTTAAGCTTATTGGTTCCAAGCTGAAAAGTGGAACAGTACTTGGGTTTGTTACATGAGGTAACAATCAAATCATTGGCTCAGTCCCAATCTCAACCCTGAGACCTAATCTGTAAACCCTCACAGATTTAATTGATGTCATCTGGTGTATTATTGAATGTGAATGAGGCGCTGCAAGGGCTCCAAATGACATAAATAGGAGTACAACAGCACTGATATTAGGCTACATCCACATTGGATGGAAAAGTGGTTTGGACCTCACTTTTTTTTTGGCCCATATCTGATTTTTTTTCTTTTATGACAATCTGACAAGCACAATTTATTTATTTTTTGTCTTTTTCCCCAATTCAGACCCAGGCCACTTTCATATGTGGTCCTAAATTGGACATTTTTCTGATCATCATTTATCGTTGCATCACTGAAATTCAACAGATGTCTTAGTTCCACAAAAAAAAAAAAAAAAAAAAATCCAATTTTGCTAAAAAATGTGAATTCAGACCTGCAGTGTGAATGTAACCTAAGGCAGGTTTTGTTCTATTTGGTTTAGGACATTTTATTTTATGCTTATTTATCACTATTGTCAATGAGAGGGTGTTCAAGAGATGACAAAGTGCATGAAGCTTTTTCTGTGCCCAGGTTAGATGATATGTAAAATCATGATAATACACTTGAAGCTATTTACTTCTATTTTTTGGGTCTCATAAAATATGAGATGACCATGCACTTTGTGACCAATACTTTCAATCCCAGGTCATGCTGAATTTTTCAGTAGTAGGAACTCAAGGGTCTGTTTATCTTCGATACAACTAGTAGATGAAGAAGAAAAAAGAAAAATATATATTGTGAACTACAGACTTAAAGGACTAATCACTTAATTTTAATGTATTCTCAGCTCTTTCATAATAGAATGGATCAGATGTTACAGTGAAATTATCACTTATTGTTATATATAGTATTCTTAAGTACAGGTTAAAGTAATGGGTGGATAAATAAATGAGGTGTGTCATATTCCAGATGCATTCATTGTTGATTTTATGTCGGGGGTTTTTTACACACCATTTTCAATATTTGCTCTTTCCCTACTTGTTTCTTTGTCTCTTTGGGTGATTCCCTCAGGCAAAATCTGAAATGCAGACTTTTGTGTGTGTAAAGGGCTCAAAATATCTGTGAGGAGAAAGTCCTCTTCAGGATTTGACAGTGGGGAGGCCTAAGCCTTCATAGCCTTGGAGTCTTTCTCCCTGTGCATGTGGACACCGGGGTTATTTAAAGGTTGCAGAGAGTAATATCCACAGGGTTCAGTTTGTCATTTGTTGAAATTGAAATATGCAAACTGAATATCTTTATTAAAAAAAAAAATAACGTTCGCCAGGATTCCTAAAATATTTTTATACCACATTCTGGTTTTAGTGGATAATGTTACACATGTTTTGCACCTCTTTCTCTGTGTGAGTCTTGTGCTCTTAGTTTTATGGCTGCTGGATCATTTGCATCCTACTCCATCCATTCAGTGCAAACTCCACCTCAGTGTCAATGAGTCTTCACGTGCATATTCTAGGCAGGTGCATCCCCGTTGTTGGCCTCCTGCATTCTGTGCAGTCTGCCCTGGCAGGGTCGACAGCTCAGTTGAATGTGCCGGAGCTCAGAGACTGCTCAGTGATTTGGCCAGGGCATGATGGTACTGCAAGATGAGCTGTAGAGAGATGGTAGCATGTGATTGCTGCTTTAGCTTGCTGGTAGTGATGGCTGTGTGGGCTGTGTATTTAAGGTGCAAAGCTGCAACTTTGCTGATGGGGGGGACTGTGATGCACAGATCTTCGTTTAATGATTGCAGCAAGTTGCGTGATTGATTCAGTTGCTTTGGGGCACACTTTTTGCATGGGCAGCCTCCTTGTCAAGTTGTTCTCGCAAGAATTAACTGCATATCTTGGTTCTTCATCCACACACCCTTTGATTGACACCAAAGGTGTTGCTTTGAGATTTTTAATACCTTTTTAAATCCCTTGAGGCTTTCCTGATATTTCCCTCCCTTACATACCTACACTTTCCCTTTCCTCTTGGAAGAAGTTTGTAAAATCTAATAAGAAGCAAAAACTTTGAGTTTCTGTGACTTTGAGGCCTCCATTTGGGGAACTTTTTGTGCTGTGTCATCAAAAACATAAAGAAAACTCTGCTCAGCCCCACCCACACCCCTCTAGCCTCAATATTCACACACATGAATGCATGATGAGTGATATTTTAAAGATATTCAAACCATGGGTCCTAGAAGGGAGCTCTTATCCTCCCACAGCTGGTCTCCAGAGGAAACATCTGCTATGAAGCAGCGCCTAAAACTGAGGTCCACATTATAGTAAAACCACAAATCTCAGCTCTGATGCTTGGTGGAAAACATCCTGCGAAGAACCGCTCCCTTCTGAGGAGCCTCTTGTGGTCAGCCTCAGTGAGACGCTCACCTCATCACGCCAAAATTACACAGACCTTACTTTCTGATACACATCTGTAAAGGGTTTTTGTGGCTTCTGGATGCTTTTGAATTTATGGATATTTCTTCATAGCGTTATTGTGTCTGGATTTGGGTGTTTGGGTTGCAAGTTACAATAGGGTGTTAATTAAAAAAAACTCAATTTGTTAGAAAATTCATTGGATATGGTCATTGTTTTACCTCTGAGCTAGAGTTTTTGTAGTATTGTAGAGCCACCAAATCAATGAGCATCCTTTACCAGCCAACATGGATGTTGGATGACACAAGCTGCCAGGCTTAATCAAATTTTACAAACATTTGGACAATGACTGGTAGTAATTTCTCACTCTGTTGAGGAGTCGGGGGCAGACAGAGTGGGTGTGCATTTGTGTTTGTCTTTGTTCTAGGTGGTTTGTTTGTATTTCTTTATGGTTTTGGTTATGTAGGCTGCATCTTCACTGTGTTTATGTGTGCGTGTATGTGCGCGTAAATGGCCTGTTAGCCATCTGAAAGCAGTTTCCCTCCCCAGATGATGAATCCCTCATATGTTTTTGATGTCGTCCATGAAAGCAGTTTGCGCATTTAGACTTGCAACCGCACCATAGCCCATTTCCACTGGCTCATTTATGCACATAATAAAAAACACTGCACGATTGTATACCCAATTTGCCAGGTGGTTATTGCTTTCTAAATTGAATGAGCCATCCTAAGTGTGATGGTTGGAAGTTGTACGCAGCTTAAAGGCACCATGATAGTTCCACTGATTTTCGTAGAAGCAGAAGAAGAGGGAAAAACAACAAAACCCACAAAGGAGAGCTGACTTGTTCAAGACACTGCTGCTGAATACAGTAGAGGTGCTACATAGAATTCACACAGCACGTCAACATTGGAAATATGTGTTCTTTCCTGTAACTGCAGCTCTGCACAATTTAGAAACATCCCTTTCTCTTTGTCTTTTATGTACATGTGCACATGTTGTGTTATTTCTCTCCCACAGCTGAAGTTGGATTCAGTGTTTTCTTTGTGTTTAACATCTGCACTCATGGGTTGGTTGTGTTTAAGTGTGTAGGCGAGTGACAAAGACGACATTACAGTTTTGTCCTTACTGCCCATGAAAGGATTTGAACATACCGTACATGAGTCTGTATGTGGGCTTGTATGTTTGTAAGGCCTATTCATACAAAGCATGTGAGGGAGGCTCAAACTGCTTTTCTGAATTCAAGTTTGATGTTGTTATGTGACCTTGGCCATTTCCATCTCACTATGGCGATGCATCCATCCCTTTTTCCTCTTGCTCGTCGCCCTCCTACTCCTTCTGTGCTCTAACAAGAGGGAGGTGGATCTGCACAGGAACCCCGAGGTCATTTCACCGTCAAAAAGCAATAAAAATGCACTCCTACTTTTAATAAAGCAATTATAACTCATTGCCGAGTTCAATTAATTTTAAGTTTTCCATTAGGAGAGAAGACTGGAATTGCTTTAGAATTGGTAGATTTTTTTTTTATATACTCCAACACTTCATTGGTTGAACATCATGTTATTTCCCCACTTAGTTTAAAGTCTGTGTAAGCAATGCAACTGTCACTTTACTTTTTCCTTTTTTTTTTTTTTTTTTTTTTTGGCTCTATTCAACACGTATAAACAGTTTACTCACAATTTGGATGAAACTCTGCGCTGATGTCATGTTCGTTTGTCCTGACTCACCATCAACTTTTGTTTTTCATTTTTCTTCAGGTGCTGTGTACTTGGAGGGGGGATTAGAAGAAGCCCGGCAGCTCTTTGGTCGACTGCTTTTCAACACTGAGGTAACTCTCACAGTCTGTTATCCAGCTTTAATTTGGTTTCAGTCCTTTTTTTTTTCTATTATTATTTTTTATGTACGGCGTGTTCATATTCACAAATGTTGAGTTGAGCTGCAGACTTGCTAGATACGATTTTCCCATTTTCATTTTGAGCCCACACACAGAATGTTTTGGCACCATTCATCGCAACATATATTGTGTCCTAGCCAGCCTTCGAACCCAAAATCTCACACAATCTCGCTTTATCCTGCAATACTTTTGACTAGATTCTTATTGTGTGCACACCGATGCACAAAGATAAAACAATAAGACGGAGACTAAAGAAGATCAGAAAGCAATAGCAGCAAAAAACAGGCTGCAGATGGATTGTATATTTTTCAGAACAAACTGGAGGTGTGGAGCATTGCAGATTGCCAGTCTTGAGTAGGACACCTGCTATTGTTTGAAAGCGTGTGTGTGATCAGCAGGCATGAATAATTGATGAATGAATCAGTATTTACATTTATCTTGGCGAGGAATGTTATGAATCAATTAAATGAGTTGCAGCAGGTTTTCATATGTAGCAGCAGGCTTGGCTCTAATTGGCTATTGAGGGCGTTTGTCTGAGATTCAGTTTGTGACTCCTACACACTACAGGACACACAGCAATTTATCAAGACATGTTTGATCCAAATTGGTGGGTCTTTGAAAGACCAGATCAGAGGCTTCAGGACTGAGCCGTTAGAAACCTCGCACCACAAAACAGCTGGGGAAGATTACCATTAATTAGGAGCCATCCCACCCATCAGACAGTTTTCTAAAAATAAATAAATAAATAATTAGATCAACTAGTGATCTATTCTTCTTATTAGTACTTTCAGTTAAGAGGTCCTTTAGCTGTTAGAGTTTTTACATGACCATACACTATGTAGAGTATTATTTGTACAGCTCCAGTGTCCTGAGTGTTAATCCGTTGTCATCTTGTCTCATTCTTTTGATGAAAATCTCCTATAAAGACTTTTCAGAGCTGCTGAACAGATGTGGATTCTCAGGCAGCATAATAAATTTATAAAGGGAATTGAATCACCCACTGGGTGCATTTCAACCTGGATAACTTTCAGACATTGTTAATTATGAGTTTAAAGCAGAGCTCATTTTCATTTTCATTTGATCTCAAGTAGGCTGGACCAGTAAAATGACATAATAACATATAAAAACAAATAATGAAAATTTGTCTTTGTTTTGATGCAAAAAATAATATTAAATTCTGAAAATATTTACATTCACAAACTAGGTGAATAACCTGGGAGAAAAAACAGAATTTTCTTAAGAAAAGTAAGTGCAATTTTAGAAATATTCTGCTTCAAATTATCATTTATACATGTGTATTATGAATTAGATCTACAAAGGCATTTAGTAGTATAATAATAGTCCAGATTATCCACATCTTTATTGTTGTGTTATTTTGTAAATGTAAGTATTTTCTGAATTTAATGTTTTGTTTTGTTTTTTGCAATAAAACAAAGAGCAGTTGTCATTGGTTGTAGGCACAATGTAATTTTTTTTCCCACTTTAAAAAAGAGGTTAATTTTGCATCATTATTTATATGTCCTTGTGCTATTATTATCCTGCCCCCTGAAATGGAGGCAAGGGGTATTGTTTTTGGTTTGTTTCTTTGTTTGTTAACACTCTAGCAGCAAGACTACTGGTTGAATTCATGCCAAATTTGGTTTATAGATCGGCAGTGACCCAGAATAGATCTGAGAAGTAGGTCAAAGTTAAAAAAAGAAAAAATTTAATTTTTAATTCTTTTTTCCCTCATTTACTAATAATGGGTGAAATGTCAGATGTCTGTAGCAGCAGACTTATTGGTTGAATTCATACCAAAATGGGTTTATGTATTGTTAGTAACCCAGAATAAATGTGAAAGAAAGAAGGTCAAAGTTTTCATTTTCAATGAGTTTTTTAATAATTTTCCCCCCCTCCCATTTACTTATAATGGATGACATTTTCAAATGTCTATAAAAAACATCAATTTTGTTTCAGTTTACTTCAAACTTGGCAAATATATAATATAAGAGACAATTGATACGGTGACATCAGTACAGGCATAGACATGATGACATCAGCTGGACCGATGCCAAAATAACCTACCATACATGCAAGGGGCGGGGCTTGTGCCTGGCAACACTTGTTTTATTTGAGAGCACATTGTGGTGCATGTGGAACAAGTTCGACATCCTTTATTATTAATATTCAGTGTCATTTTTGCATTTGGCAAATTCATTCCATGGGTGGGAACGGATCGTTTGGCCCACAGGCTGTGGGTGTGTGTTTGAACCTGTGCTACAATCATAATCTAAACTTTGAGGTATTTTCTTTTAATCACAGCTGTACATGTAACAACATTGTGCTCATTAGTATCCCAGTTGTCTGTAATTTATTTATGTATTCCTAATAAGATAACATTAAGCATCATTATTTTGTTGTATCCTGCACTTATGATGAAGAATACATTGAAAAGTGAACACAGGATTTGCATGTATAGTCGTACAGCATGGCGCCTGAAAATGATGCCTTGTGGGGAAGAATACCCAAGAATCCATCTCCAAGTAGTCAAAGTATGGAATGTTTCCATATATAGACTCTTAGAATAATAAACTTTCTCAGTATGTGGTGGTATTTTTTCACTTTCTGCTGTTTCTCGCTCACTGAACAGCTCTGTGTGAGAGATAAAACTCTGGGCAAAGCACACTAGTGCTGTCAACAAATATTCTAAATTCAATAATTTCTTCACATTGTAAACAAAAACAGGCATTCAATTATTCAAATTAATATTGGGTTGTGTAGCGCTGCTGCAACTCTAGGTCTCTTGAGATTTCTTGTGGGTTTGGGCCACCACAGTGAGCAATGCATGATGGACAGGAGTCGCACACTGATACTTTGTGTGGTTTAAAATAAAGTGTAGGTCAAGCTGAAGCTGAATAATTCAATAACAGCCCCACAGTAATGATGGAGTTCACAGCCTAACGTAGTCACATAGAGAGAGACTTTCACTCCATGTAACCTATAATGCCCCGTTTGGGAATAGTTAGGGACCGCGGGATAAAGTTGTATGCAAGCTCTGCTCAGACAAACATTAGTTTTTGGTGGGTATTAAACTAAACTGTGGACCGAAAATATCATTGGCAGGATGTCCTTTATATTATACAGACGTGTTCATAACAGCGGTACATGTGTCAACAGCTATCTATTACAGCTCACTGACATAAACACCTATAGATATAAGAGACATAGTGTAGTCACAGCATAACTTATCTGGTCAATATTATCTTAAAGTTAGTGCAGTCAAACGATTAACTTTTTAATCAGATTAATCACAGGTTTGCTGTGGATTAATTTCGATTAATTACAATTCAACTTAATTTATTTTGAATCTATATTCATTGCTTTTCAAGTTGCATGAGCTAACAGACTCAAGAAAGAAAGGAATATACATGCAGTGCAGTCATCATGTTTATTAAACACCTTCAGTAGTTTCACACAAACGTGAGAAAACATTTCTGTCTTGTTTTCTTTTGTCCTCATATTTCCATCCAGAGGGCTGACGTACTGTTGAGTGTGTTCCATTTTCATGGGTTAGTTCTGTTGTCTGTCACTAACAGATCAACTGCCCATTTGCACATGTGCAACAGTAACTGTAATCGGACAAACTGCCCCACATTCAGAGTCATTCTGCACTACAGATGGATTGATTGCGTTAACATTTTTAATCAGATTAATCATGATGATGGATTAATCCACATTAACTTTGACTTCTCTACTTAAAATAGTAGGGATGCACTGATACCACTTTTTTCCAGACCAGACAAGTATTTACATCTGAGTACTTGTCGATACCAAGTACCGATATGATACGAGTACTTAACAATCCCATTACAGTTTAAAAAAATATCTTTATAGTCGTTGTCATTAGTCAGACTGTAACAAAATGCTGCTACTGACATTTTATGTGTTGGAATGAGCATTTCTCAATTAAACCACCGGGGGCGCTGCTCTTAATTAACCATACTGGTCAAATACCACAAGGAAGAGTAAAGTTTTTTGAGAAGAAAGTCGTCAATAAAAACAAAGATGGAGATAACAGAGGTAACACTCAAAAAACCACAAATCAAAAAAAAAAAAAAAAATCAAACCAAAAAAAGAAAAAAATCTAATTTTATTTGTATAGCGCCAACCAAATCGCAACATATGTTATCTCATGACACTTTACATATGGAGCTGGTAAAAACCAGACTCTGAGGCCAATTTACAGAAACCCAACAGAACCTTCCAGGAGCAAACACTTGTAATAGGTGACAGTGCACTAATGTGGATACTAACGTTGCAGCATTTCTACTGGTAAGGTTTAAAAGTGAATTAAAGGCAAAAATAAATGAGTGTTAACTTTCATTTTTACTTCTGTGGGGGGTGGTCTGCGCCGCTCCTTACCTCCATAGTATTATAAGTAGGACATGAACTGGTCCAGCTCTGGGTTGTTATGTGTTATATGGCAGTAGTTTGTCATTAACTCACACAGTCGCTCTTTGAACAGATCCTCTACCTCCACAGCTCCTGCTGGTATTCTGTCTGGGTACCCATCTGCCAGCACCTGGAAAATGAACAGAATTGCTTACACAGAGGATGGACAGAACTCTGTGTCCGTATCCGTCTGTGTCTTTAATGTTACTTCCAGGTGGTGTTACTTTAGTCACTGTCATTTATTTTGAAAAATCTCCACACTGCTGACATTATTCCTCTGCCGTGTACCTGCTGCACTTAACTGTGAATGTCACGCTGCCCTTAGTGGTATCGGTACGGGTGTATCTGTACGCTCAGTATCTGACTTGATACCAGTATTTGGTATGGGTGCATCCCTATAAAATACATGTGTTTAGGTTATGGTGTCTTTTGGGCATAATGCCCCAAAAATACACATTTGAATAGTTTGTACAAACCTATTTTTTTTTTTTTTTTTTTTTACAAAGAATAATCCAATGTAATTTTTGGCCAGTTTTGACACGTACATGCAGATCTTCCAGCATACCGCCTCTAACAGTGACACACAGCTGAAATGAGCCTTGGGTTTCGGTTACATATTGCTTCTACATCCTTCTTGTAGAGTTTTGCAAATGTGCCATTGTATTTATGTGTGTTTTCAGAATATAACAGCTTAAACAGACTCCAGAAGTAACGTTGTATTATTGACTGTTTCACTCCTTTTTTTCTCTCTCTCTCTCTGTCTCAAGTCTTTTGCTCATTTGTCCAACACTCTCCTTCTGCCAAGTTTATTGAATGGGGAAGAGCCAAGTCTTATGTTGTATATTTAAAAAGCATATTTACAAGCACATAATACTGCATACCTTGCCTTTTGATAGTAATAATAAGTGCATATATAAATATCACTGCTTTAGATTCCACTCAAGGGCATCCACACTAACACATTTAGAGTAATGACTCTAGTTTGTGCGTCATTGTCCTCACAGCAAGTGCATGATCACCTTTTACTGTCATTCAGACTGAGAATTAACACAAATGATCAGAGAACCTCAGATAAGACGAGGGGAACAAAGGCATCAAAGTGCTGCCATTTATACGGCAGATGAGGTATTTAACTCTCAAGTAACCATTAACAAGCATAAAATCAAATATGGAATCCAGTGGGAACATGCGTTAACTATGCCCAAAAGGGAACAATGGATCCAGGTTCTTTGTTCTGCTTTAAAGTGTTCCTTTGGCATGTAGAGTCCATTTGAAATGAATGTACGCTCTGCAGTTTTGGCAAGAAATTGACGAAGCGGTAAATGAATGAAGAAATAAAGTCAACGTTGAGCTACAAACTGAAAAAAAGATGATCATGAGGTTGTCTTGCATGTAATTTAAGGCTGGAAAAGCTTATATGCAACCGTTTAAGTTCACACATAATTAGGATGAAAAGGGTTTTCATTCATTTAAGTAAAGAAAAGTAATTAATTCAGACGATGCAGGTGAAATTAAAGTACGATTTTATGATCGATATGCATTATTAACCTGTAACATACTTTACACAGGTTTTATAATATTCGGAAAAAAAGTATTCATTCCATTTTTATAGTTAAAGTAACAGTTGACAGACTAAAAGTGTCATTTTGGAGTAGGTGCAGGCAATCATTTGAAGTAAAATCACAATTCACAATCTGAATCATATTTTCAGGGAAGTCACAACTACTTTTCCACTATTTTCTTTGGTGTCTCGAGGCTTAAGCTGTGTGTGATGGCTTTGTATTTTTGTTGTATTTGACCGGAAACCTTGCATTTCTGTATCATTTGGGATTGAAGTTATTACAATATCAGTAGTGATAATGATAATGATGAGTTTCCTCTGTGATTTCTCAGCAATGTTTTATGTCCAAAATGAGGTAGCAAGAAGCTCATATAAAAAAAAAAAAAAAAACTGACTACATTGTAGATATGATTGTTAAGTATGAGCCAGTACGCAACCTTAGATCCTCGGGCAGGGGGGCTCCTGGCTGTTCCGAAGTCGAGGCTTAAATCTAAAGGTGACCAGACCTTTTCCATCAGGGCCCCTCGACTTTGGAACTCCCTGCCCGAGGAGATAAGGCTTGCTGAATCAGTAACATCTTTTAAATCACTTCTTAAAACACATTTTTATAGACTGGCTTTTATGTCATGATGTTACCTCTGAATGCTTAATATTTAAGGAAATGTTTTAGCTATTTGTTAATATATGACATTTTATTGTTTCTGTTTTTAGTATCTCTTTATATCTTGCTCCCTGCTGTTGTGCCCTTTTTACTATGTCTGTGAAGCACTTTGTAAACTCAGGTATTATTATTATTAATTAATCTGTGAACGATAAACAACCCCATGCTTAAAAAGAAGTAACTCTTTACAGGAAGATATGTGGTTATTTTTTTTTACTGACTAACATTACTATTACTTTCCAGTCATCAGTGTTCCACCTGATCCTTCAGCTCCGACAGAGTTCATCCACGGCTTAAAGCCTCTCTTAAGACCTTTGATTTGATGCAAATGAAAGCATAAAAGCAACATAAAATCACTGCTCATACCTCCCCCTTTGATTCCCTCATCCATTTTCTTAAATACATTGGTGTTGCTGTATTCGAATAGATCAAAAAAAAAAAAAAAAATCTGTTGATTATGGTGCGTTTCTCCTCCTGATGAGAAATGTGAACTTTTGGCCACTCCTTGGAAACTTTTGGGTATTTGTTTGCATGTGATCCCAAAAGCTGACCATAAACTAAGGTCACATGTCATAAAATCGACTTAAAACCCAACAGAGAAGCAAGAAATCCTCTCAAATCCTCAATAATATCTGCATATAGCACATCTTAATCAGAAAATGCTTGGAATAAGACCCTCTTCGGAGTATTCAAATGAGAAATAATTCTTCCGTGACATGCATAAAATCGACGGTAATTTCAAGATGTTAAACGTAGTCATCGGTCGACAGCTTGTACAAAATATTTGAGTTGATTTTGATCTTCGGAGTGAAGGTTTTCAGACATTCATAGTATGGATTGAAATACTATAGCTTTCCACTCTCCCCTGGTGAATCCTTCAGATGACTTGCTCTGTTGTACGGAGCTGAGAGGAGACAGATGGACAGAGAGCAGAAACCCACCCACCAGCCAAGTGGGATGATGGGTATAGTGGTGGGAAGTTGGGGGGAGGTGGGCCGACGAGAGGTGGACAGAGGGTGATATAAATTTCTCCGGTCTGCAGAGCCACTCCGATCCTTCTGCCTTTCCAGCGTCTAAGAATGAGTCTTCACACAGCACATTACCAATCTAATGAGATGAGGTCCAAGACTGAAGGCCTCCACATTTTTCCATATCGCACTCCAGAAGCTTTTGCCTCTCTTATTTGACGGTATGCTATTCCATTCACACATGGCTGATCAGTCCTCTACTCTTCTTTTCATTCTGTAACAACAGGATTCTGGCTGGTGTCTCTCTCCGGCTCCGTCTTGTATTCTGCCTCTTTTCCTTCCCATTCTTTCCTCCTTCTAACACTCCAGGATGTCATTACCCCCACAGATGTTTCGCTCCAGTCCTCTTATGACAAGTCAAAACAAAAGCTCCGGAGGTACAATTCAGAATTGACTACCTAAGACAAAGCCTGCATGTAATTTCCACCTCGAGACCCAAGCCTGACAAACGGTGGCCCCATTTTTTTTTGTTTTCTAACCTTCATTCTTCATTATTCCCTAATTGGTGTGACATTCATGGCTGGAACGCAACAGTTATTTCCATCCTCTTGTTTTTCTTTCAAAACATCACCTTTTTTGGGGGGGGCGTACTTTACTTCCCAAACACCAGGGCTCTTGCTGAGGATCGAAGCTAGCTCCATTGCACACAGAAGCCTAGAGGAAACAATAGATGCTAATTTGCTAATGACATTACTATGGCGGTTATTAAAGCATCAGCAGAGAAGCAGGGAGCATCGTCTGCAGGGGAGCTGCATAGTTTCTCTCAACCTGGACTCGACAGCAGGGCTATATTGCTTGGAAAAGATGTTGACGCCACTGCGCTGTCTTGAGGGAAGTGCTACTTCTGAGGAGCAATCACCATAATGATGATCTCACTACTTGCCCATGGGCTTATCTTTGACTTTATTAACAGCACTCACAAACACATGGACACACTCATATGCCACGTGTGACAAAGGTTGCTGTGACAACGGGGATCATCACCAAGTCACTGGGGTTGTTCCGTTTGGTAGTAATGGCATTGCAGCCTCCTGCCATCCCATCATTTCTGAATGCAGAAAAGGGAGGGGAGGGGGGGGCGCTGTAGGAGGTTTTCTTGACTGACTCGACCAGTGATAACATATATGGTTTGAATCTTAAAATCTTCCTTTTTTGTTGTTCAAGGTTCAGTCTGGATTACTTGGAGTGTGGTCTGCATATTTAGCACTGGCCCAGTTTGGAGAAGCAGAAAGAAGTCCTGGCAAAGAAATTAAACAGATGTGCTGCTACATATAGCAACAGCCACACAAAAAAGCATTTTAGCTCCCATTAAATCAGTTTTTATTTTTACCCCTTTACCTTTTCATTAAACCCTGCAGACAAGGAACTAAAGCAGCAATGTGTCACTCTTCAAAGCTACTAGACCTTTGACAAATCCACAATTTTACTTGGCAGAACATTAATTATTTTGGTCTATGTAGCTCTCTTAACAGGTAAAATAAAATACTTAGATTGTAATATAATTATATTTCTTTTTTCTTTTTGTTTATCTGAGTAATTCAAGGTGGGATGAACAAAAATAAGCCTTTGGTTTCAGATTCTTTTTTTTTTTTCTCGGTACAGATTTTGAGAAAAAATGTCTGTTGAAACAATCTTTGGTCTGCATTTGGTCATTGTTGCAACCAAAATAAGAATTATTTGTTTTGAGTTAGTTTAGTTCAACGGTCATAGATAAGAATTGTATAACCAGAATGTAGTGTAGAAATGTAGCCAGTTGTAATTTTCTAAATTCTTTTAGGAACTATAGTCGATCAGTTTAGCTTAATGAGCCATTCAACTGCGTGGTCGTCAAGATAAACTAATAGATGAGACTATTTGATAACAGGACTGCCTGTTCGTTTATATCCAATTAAAGTGTTCTAGATTACTTGGCAAAGATTTTTGATGCAAATAAAATTGAATGGAAATTAGAGTTGAGGCTGCCTTAATACCTCAGCCAAGGCCTGCAAAGGATCACCTGTGTTTATCTGCTACCATAATCATCAGCTGATGAATTCATACAACTGAGGCAGCACATCACACATGGGGTAAAATTAGTGTCACAGGACTGTGGTGGTTCTGTATAGGGCTGTGTAAAGGCCTCAATCACCTGACGGTAAGGGCTGTCTGATGGCCACATGAAGCAAAATATTGTAAATGCGTCATCTGCACATATATTGCATGATGAATGCTCATTTTTCCTGTCAGTCCTTCTGTCTACCTTTGTAGAAGAAGCCCATACAAACCCACCTCAAAACATTCACATTATCTCATTTAAATTGCTGCTCATCCTGATTTTTTTTTTTTTTATCATTATTTTTATTTTTTTTTACAGAAGTCACCTGTGATTCAAATTCTCCCCGATAATCACGGTTTACTATGATATTAATTTGGTCTTTTGGTACACCAGTAGAGTGTGCTAGGCTTTCATGCTGACACAGGTGAAAGGCTGCCTGACAAACACCTCCACAAACTCTCTGTGTTGCTGCAGCAGTAACCTCTGTCTTTAACAGCCGTGACTTGAGCCATCTCTTTCTGCATAAACACCGAGTCTTCTTTTCATTCGCGTTCCTTTTAAAGAGCATCCAGTGGACATGACTCTGCCCGAGATCGAGCACACTTCTGTTTTCTTTCACGTGAACCACAAACACGCACTCAATATCTCTTTTCACTCAACCACTCTTTATCTCCTCAGCACTCAATGTCCTGTCCAATTCCCCTGTTGACACTTGCGTAGTTAGTATATTTTGTCCTTCGGGTATTTCTAATGTTTGAATGACTGTGTTCTCCTCTCTTTCTGTGTCCTTGGTGTGGTAATAGCTGAGAGAAAGTAGGCACTCACACATTCACAAGCCATTTCCATTCATATCTGTACCCTTTTTTCTGCCCCCACACTGAATTATTTGCTCCTCACCTCAGCCACAAAACCCACGACAGACCATCGCCAAAGAGTCGCATTAGTTTTGGGAAGATCACCTTGAGCATTCGCTGACAGACGCCTCTGTTTTGGACTTATGGCTGCTTTCATGTCCGTATCGATCAGCGATGCTATCTTATCGATTTCTCTGCTGCACTACTACGTTTGATGAATTGATTGGCAGCCTGTAGCAAGAGACCAATTTGTCAGAGACCACTGGACCTTGTCAGTGAAGAGCACCATTATGTCCCAATCATGGATGGCCCAACAATCCCAGGGGTGTATGGGTTGGAGTTATAGTGGTGTTGACTATTCACGGTTGGCTTGCGAGCCCTGAGCACGTGGAAGACTGAGCCATCATCTTAGATTCCCTGGTGGGTTTGAGCCGCGCCGATTGAAGCCCACCTTAAAACGGAGACCATTGCCGTTTGGAGCAAGTTGCCTCTCATTTGCTTTTAAATTCAATACTCATTATGGCTTGACATTGAAATAAACATGTTTGCATGTCGTCTCTTTTCCCCTCCTTTTTTCTTTTAGCGGCACAAGAGCTCCATCCTCCAAATGGCTGTGATTCAGTTGCTGCACAGGATGATTTGTTCCCCCAGTAATTATACCTTCCTTGTGCTGGGAAAGAGACTAAGAGAGAGAGAGAGGGTGGTGGTGGTGGTACGGGGACCTGTTGTTATTCTTAAATCACCCACTCGATGCTGGCTTAATCATTGTCTGCCTTGTCTTTAGAATGGCTGTAATTGAAACATTAGTTGTTCGGGTCTATATACAGCATGTGGGCGGATCGTGTGCGCCCTGTACATGGATTTTAATCATAAGCCTCGATCACAAACCACTGTGACTTGTCCGTGCTTCGTTTTGTCTTTGCTTCTTTTATCCCCCCCCACCCCCCACCCTTTGTTTTTCTTTTGTGTTTTTTGATGCATCGCTTTCATGTGTATTTTAAAGCAATTTGTGAGGCTGAAAAATCACTACATCAAAAGCATGATCCATAATCCATTAGCCAGTGTTATTGACTTTCCTTTAAGCAATGCCATCCTCCATAAAGTCCAATCCACGCGATGTTGTGTTCACCGGCAGGCTCCGTGTTGACTTGATACCTGCTATGTACTTAGTGCTTTTCAACTCCAGTCCCAGGCTAAGACACAACCAAAAGGAAGCATTTGCTCACACGTATTGACCACTTTCATGAATTTTTCATTGGCTGCTCAAGGCGATGGGTTGCCAGCTGGGTGGATTGAGAAGATGAGGCGCCCACTCCATGCTGCTGACCACACACAACTCCCCTGTGGGCTAGCACCGCATTTTAAAGGCTTTATCTCCTTGAACCCTTTAAACACCTGAGTGATACTATACTTTAAAGGCCCTCAACACATTACTATTACTACCTATGACTTCCTCCGCGTCAGACCTCAGGCCCAAAACTGCTTTAGACTGGCGTTGTCCTTGGCAACAACTGTAAAGCTACAGCTCTCTCTCTCTCTCTCTCTCTCGCTCTCTCTTTGCATCGGCCTCTTTTAGTTTTTGTCTCTCTACCATTCGATCCTACCACTGGTATAATTTAAATTAAGTACATTTGCTAAGTACTGTACTTAAAGCTGCAGGAGGTGAATTCAGGGAGAGCATCACAAAATTTGATAATGCACATCTTCCTCCTGCAGCTCTCTCCTCTTAATCCAAATCAAAAGCCTAAATATAAAGCCAGATGACCTGATGTCATTGCATACTGCTGTGAGAAAATGGAGCCACTTCTCTATAAACTTCACTGTCGAGACATGGAGTACAGAAGCAGAATCTGACAGAATCTCACCAGTGTTCGCTATTTAGTACCAGCCTAAACATGTCTGTAATTAAACAAAATCTGCATCATGGGATCGACACTGACTTGCTCTCTAGGATTTGCATTTTAAGGAGTGATATTTAGCTTTTTTTTTTTTTTTTTTAATTAACTATTTATTTTTTATGGAATTATGCATTTTAAAACATTTCCCCATAGTCATTAACTGTAAATGGAATATTAGTCTGAATTTTTCATTGATTCTACTCCACCCTATTTCTGAGTAATGATACAAAAAAGGTCATTTTGAGCACTGGCCCTTTAAATGCAAATGAGACACTTCACACCCCACCCCCTCCAGGTTGTTGACCATGCTGCTCTGTCCTGCTCAACCAGCATCTGAACATTTTAGGTCATTGGCTTGAAGTCAGTTTTTACAACAACTGCTGCTGCTCATAAACATGTCGCACTGAGGAATGTTCGTCAGAAGTCTTGACCTTATATGTGAAAATGTTATGATGTAATTAGTTATAGACGGAACAAATTAAAGGGATAGTTCAGGATTTTTGACATGAATCTGTATTTCATCCCCGTCTTCAGTGGCGTACATCCACACTGTCTTACCCCCGACAGTGTCCTGTGAGCCCAGTTCTGGTCCGGCTTTAGCCGAAACAAAAGTAGTCCAACAAGTTTTGCGGGGGTCACTAAAATAAAACGTTTTTCTTCTCAAAACAGCATGTGGATGTACTACACTGATGACGGGGATGAAATACAGATTCATGTCCAAAATCCAGAACTATCCCTTTAAGCAGGAATTAAAATGACTTGATTTCTGCCAAAATTAATATAAAGATAATTTTGCAGCACTTGGAGGGTTCAAAGTCAAACTTTATGAACTATTAAGGTCCAAATACACAAATAAAGGAACAAAATAAATGAAAGTGGGTTTAACAAAATATGAGCCCTTTAATCCAGATGCATACACTCAATTCATTATCTTGCTGAGTCAAATATTGTACTACTGTTTACTGAACTATATCTTACACACTCTTAGCTCATATGATATAATGCTTTGAATGATGTGATATACTCATAGACTGTATATTATTCATGGGTGGAACCATCACATCTCCCAGTGTTTTCCAAACTGCTGCTTTGAAGCCACTACTTTGCTGTTTGTCTGTTCCCATGCTGGCTTTTTGGAGCCATAGGTGACCATATTTAGACAAAAGGGCCATACCACTGGAGTCTGAGGGGTCAGAGATGAGCTGTCTATCAAGAAACCAAAAGTTTGATTAAACAAACTCAAACTCCAAATTGGCTGCCATAGAGACCTGTCAATCAAAATCCCATATGGCAGATATTTGCGATTTGACCTGTGATCTAATTGGTTGAGGGGGGGGGGGGGGGGAAAAAAAATAT
>JAPSES010000115.1:1313216-1328375 GCA_029822895.1 Maxillicosta whitleyi
TTTTTTTTAAATTTTTTTTTTTTTTTTTTTACAACAAAATGAAAATGTACAGACATAAAAAAACAACAGACGCCAACAAGCACAGACAGGACAGTATCAAAACTTAAAATACAACGATAAAAAAGTGGGTCAATGAGTCCCGGTTTTATCAGTATTATATTATTATTACAGTATTATTATTATTATTATTATTATTATTATTATTATTATTGATAAGAGGTTAGCTTGGGTATT
Source organism: Maxillicosta whitleyi (assembly GCA_029822895.1). Taxonomy (NCBI): domain Eukaryota; kingdom Metazoa; phylum Chordata; class Actinopteri; order Perciformes; family Neosebastidae; genus Maxillicosta; species Maxillicosta whitleyi. The sequence goes on from JAPSES010000115.1 coordinate 1,313,451, forward strand.
GTCTTGTTTCAGTCCAGGTCAGATCATTCAGATATATTCTCAGGTATGCGATATGGTTCCTCTGTGACATCACTCTGTACTGTCCACTGGTTTGAATGTCCTATACACCAAGCAGGACACGAGCCAGAAGGAGCTCCCAACCATCAACCACTTTTCTAAATGCTTCCTTTTCGCTCTCTCTGTCTGCAGCTTTCATCGCAGCCCTCTACATTGATAAAGATCTGGAGTTTGTGCACACCTTCATGAACGTCTGCTTTTTCCCGCGGTTGAAGGTGAGCTCCTATTGATAGACTTTCACCACTTGGGGTCCGATCAATGAGCAGCTGAGCCAGGCACTGCCGAGAGAAAGAACCAGGAGGAGGTGGAGGAGGAGGAGGAGGGAAAGAGCTAATGGCCGGGCTCTAATGGTGCTGCCATTGACACAAGGCTTGAAGTGGTGCTCGGCTCTTGAATGTCTCTCATATCGGCGGTTCCCTATTTTAGTCACCTTTAATGGGAATCGCAGCTGTGTCAGGACGCGTTTCACGGGTTGTTAATGTTGGTCGTCAGTGTTTTTCTATTGATCCGAGAGGTGTTTGCGCTGGTGATAGGCTCCACTTCTTATGGCGGGATAAATTGAGCATGTTTCCATCAAAATTGGCCAGATCTGTAGAGGGGAGGGATTGTTTTTTGCAGGCATCATTGAACTGCCCATGTTTAAGCACACAAACTATTTTGAATTTCTGCTTGAGAGAATAACACAAACCATCACATACTCATAATAAGAATACTTTATTAACCCGCGAAAACCCAAACAGCTACCAGCGAACACAACCATCGACTGATCTAAAATGTTTAATACCTGTTGATCCAATATTTCTATCAGTACATGTAAATAATTAGTGTAAAATACAGCTTAACATCTTTTCATGGTCATCAGATATGACCCATTTGGACATTCAGAGGCTCTGTAGTTACCATGGAAACACCATCATCTTCTGCAACATTGATTTATCAGTGAAAGTCATGGAGTTGGACCAATGACAGTGGATGAAAAAGTCCCTTTTTTCTTTTTTTTTTCTAGTTTTCTTTGTTTTTGATACAATAACCATCAACTTTAATCTGAGCTTTGATGGACATCTACGTCAGAGTCACAAACCGCACCCACCTGAACCCGCATACTTCATCCTGAACCGTTAACCGACAGAATTTACATTTTGGTTCCACACCCGAGCTGAACCGCTATAAATAGACCCGACACCTGAACCGTACCCGTGATGATTCCTGGGAATGTGTGAGTACAGACAAAATCATATATCTGATTTTAGTTTTTATCTTGGAAAAGGGTGTTTACATTTCACTACAACATAGACTTTTATATTTAGTACAATATTTATTTTTTGTAGGCGTTTTGTAAACCGCAGATTAGACCCACGCCCAGGTTCTTCCGACCCGAGCCGACATCCAACACAGCGCAACATTTTTCACCTGTTTCATAATTTTTTACGGGTCACCCCAACCTGTGCAGGTCTGTGATCTAGGTGATCAGTGAAATAAATATAGGACAATACATGGTTTCTGCTAAAATAAAATAAAAAAAAAAAAAAGCAAAATACAGAGGATAATATTGTCATAATTCTCAATGAATTATTAATCTAATAATAATGTCATTTTCATAATATTGGCAATTTAAAAAAGGTTTAATATAAAGAAAATATAATTTGGGAAGTGTCACAAATGTAAGCTTGGGTCTTTATGACTTAATCCCAGGGGAAATTTTGGTGTTACAAGTCTCTCCATTCAAGTATAATAAAAAAACAGAAAAGAAATTATGAATAAAACAGAAAAAGAGAAATATATGAAGCTACATATAAAGCTCTAAATATAGAGACATACACACACACACACACACACACACACACACACATACATACATATATATATATAACGACAGCACTTAGTACATTATGTACTAGACATTATATTGAGTGTGCAAAAATATTGTTGTGTGTAATTATGATTATGTGGTTATAATATGGAGTCACCTTCCTGTAAGCGAGAATTAAATGTCTCGGATTCATGTCTGAGGTCAAGGCTGCAACAGCATAAGATAAAACTAAGAGACATATGAGCCCATTGTTCTGATCTATGAATATGTTCTGACCTCTTCCGCTCTAGTGCTACTGGAATCTGCAGTAATAGTCTGCCATAAACTGCTGACCTCTCTCAGCTTATGATTTCATAAACAAAAATGCTCCTTTAACTGAAAGGTTGCCTACACCTGAATCTACTAATCCTCACTTCTACCGTATGTTGACTATGCAGACCTCCTCAATGAGAATCAAATGGTTACTCTTTTTCTGACCAGTTTTCAGTCAGGTTTCAGGGCTGTTACACCACCATGAACCCATGAAGACCCAAACATCCACCAGTGACCAGAAACATCTACTGAGCCATTAATTTTAACAATACATGTAAATAATTGGTGTAAAATACAATTATTCATCTTTTCATTGTCATCAGATATGACCCATTTGGATGCTCAGAGGCTTCACAGTTACCATGGAAACACCATCATCTTCTACAACATTGATTCACCAGTAAAACCCATGGAGTTGGATCAATGACAGTAGATGGAGACACTTATTTGTATGCTCCGTTTCTACTATCGTCGCTGAAAAAGTAATTTTTTTCTTATAATATCCCTCAAAGTTTGAACAACTACATGATCAGTGAATTAAATATAGAAAAATACCTGATTTTCACTGAAAAAAAGTGCAAAACACAAAGGATAATAGTAGATAATAAATGCTGCTAAATCACTTACAAAAGATTAAATAGGGAGAAAAGTTCGTTTCAGACGTAAAATATTAGTGTTAAAAATGTTTTCTGCACAGTGTAGAAGTTCTTCTGCAAGGGGTTTTCTCAATCTAGATAATAAATATGCTAAAATAATAAAACACGTAGTCATGGCAAAATTACTGAATTGATGTGGGAGTTATTTTCTGCGACAGTGTTGATGAAAATCTGAAGTAGCTCAAGTAGAAACCATGAATTGTTTATGCATATGCACATTATATTGTGTCATTTTAATAAAAGAGTTGCTCATAATATTTATAAGAACACAACTCCATTGACAAGTGACTAAATAACCGGGCTATTACACTTAAACATTTATATAATCTACGTACTCCCTTAAAAAAAATTACTCTATGTACATATTTTTAAGTAAATGAGAGTTTAATGTAAGAATATCCAATAAACCATGAATTGTCAGAATTCTGCTCGTACAACTAACATTATTTTCTTCAACATCAGTTTGCAAAATTCAGCTAAAGTAACTTAATTGTTTGAATTCAAAGTTGCGTAAATGTTGTAAATTTAGCTTCAATAGCCATTTATTGTATCTTTATACTATAGCTTCAGTTCCCTTATTTCCATCTAATTGAAATGCATAAATTGTTTCTGTTGGTATGAGGTGATGTGGTGAGTTTCCAGAAAGGACAGAAAAAGAGCTGATCTACGGTTTGAAACAACATTTTTTTTTTCTTTTTTGGTAGCAGGTCTTTAATTATTAAAGCTGTTACTCAATGCCTCAGTGGTCAAAAAACTCAAAACAATGAGTTCAAGGAAAAGACGTCTGAAAAGACTAAAGCGAAAGCCACTTTTTCTCCTGGTTCTCCTTCGCTTTTGAACAAATAAAATTAAAAAATAAAATGACTTTGCACATGTCTAAAAAAAAAAAAAAAGGTTTTGGATCATTTAGACACATCTCATTGGATCACTTCATTTAGCATCCACGTAAAGCACAGGTGTCAAACGTACACCGGCCCATGGGATGTTTGTTTTTTTACCCTACATAACCAAGATATCACAAAGATCACAGTAAAAATGGCTGAAATCAACAAATGTCTTTATATGGCCTTAAAGTACTGGAAATACCCTTTCCATCCATGTATGACACTTATGTGCCAGGTAAATGTAAGCCGACTCGTCATCTGAACTATTTTTTTATGCACAGTTTTGCTAAAATTATCTTTTTTTTTTTTTAAGAAATTTGAAGTTCCTCGTGGAAATTTTGTAGATGTAAACATTTTCATAATATAATAAAACAACCGCTGTTATTTTTTAACTGGTTTGAGATCATATTTGGTTGGATGCAGCACCTCTGATGTAAAGTATCTGTAATTATAGCCATTCTCAGTTTAGGTTCTAAGTATTAGAAATAGAAATACTGTAACTGCAGGGTTATCTATCCTGTCTGAGTCGTAAACTCTCCTGCACAAACAGGCACGTGCACGAGCGTACGTGTACGAGTACCCACACAGTGTGGACCTCTCCTTGTGAAGCTGCTGCAGTGGTCTGATATGCCATGCTAATTGCTGTCTTGGTGTGGCTCTCCAGAGAGATTCCCAAGCTCTGGAGGAGCTGAGCTTTGCATCATGGTCGCTGCAAGAGAGCACCTCATTTCCACTTCCAAGAGAAAAGTTGTGAAACAGCCAGCACGTCTCCTTACATAGCCTTCTGGAAACCACAGCGATGCACACTGTGCTGCTTCATCCAATTTGGATGGAAATAGAGAAGCAAAACCAGGGACATAAATGCTCCTTTCCTTATGTTCACTATTTTTTTTATTTTTTTTATTTTTTTGCTGCTCTGTGATTATGTATATAGAGGGGATTGCGTGAGTATACATGCATCTATGCACTTGAAATGGTTTGTACTAGAGCTGGCCTGTATGTTATGCTCTTTTCAAAACAGCCAAATTTCTCTGCTTTAGGCTAAAGAAGGAGTGTAGATGCCCCCCAGAGAGAGAAAAAAGTGGGAAGGAGAAAAAGGGAAGTAAAGCGCAAAAGCAAGAACAGCAGAGATGGAGGGGCTGAGGGGGTAGGAAAGCGGGAGAGTAGGGGAGCGCGAGCAACAGAAGCAGAAGCACTCTTTGTAGAAAATTAATAGGAGCAGACAGTTCTGGATTCAAAGTCTGCCTTTTTATGACAAGGCTGCTTCCCTGTTAATGGAAGGGCTTTTAGAAGTCCCCCTTGGATAAGAGAAATGTATCAGGGCTGCACACCTGGGAGACTCCCAGACGCTCTTTATTTCTGGCCGGGGATTGGCTTTTGTCTTAAGTAGCCTGTGATTTGTACTCACCGTGAAGACACAGATGTAGAGCCAGTCAGAGCGAGCAAATAAGTGAGCAAAAAAAAAAAAAAAAAAAGAGGGAGGAGAGGGTCAAAGGCAGAATGAAATAAAAGCACGAGCAAGTGAAGGGGGAGAGTAAGCGCAGATGATTTTTATTTCTGACGTTTGTGACGCTCTGATAGAAGCCTGATGGTATGTGCGCTTGTGTCTTGCAGGAGTTCATTCTGAACCAGGACTGGAATGACCCTAAGTCTCAGCTGCAGCAGTGCTGTTTGACCCTGAGGACGGAGGGCAAAGAGCCCGATATCCCACTGTACAAGTAAGACCCCAAAAAAAGACACACACACAGCAACGGTTTCAGAATCAGGCTTCAGAAGGAAGACTTTCAACTTTTTTTATTTTTTTTTTACCCCTTTTTCTTCTTCATCTTCTTCTTCTTCTACTCCTCCTCCTCCTTCTTCTTCATCTTCTTCTTCTTCTGTTTGCCTTAAATCTACCTATAGAAGATTATTTATGATAACAGAGCGCATCTGACTTAAATTAGAGCCTGGAATGTTTCTGAGAAAATTCATCTGGAATATGAAACATGGACAGTATGTTGTGATAAATGTATATGATAACCAGATGGGGATCACTCTGTTGGTCTGTTTTTTTAACAAATGGAAGGCTTGACCTAACTGTCACACATCAGATTTAACTATGTAAATTGATGCATATACCCCAGGTGGAGGGTGACTTATCAAAAAGTTCTACATTTCACACAACAGCGTGGCAGTATTTATCAAAGCTTGTACTTTGGTGCCACATTTTCACTCTAGAGTTGCTATACTTTGAGTATTTCAGTTTTATCCTACTATAAAATACATATATTATATTACTTCAGATCCACTCAGAGGAACATGCAGTACTTTTTCCTCAGCTTTATTTATTTATTTATCAGCTTTTGTTAATATTCACATTAGTTTTTCATGCGCTTCCTGTCCAGCAGAAACCTCTTATCTCCAAATGTGTTGATTTTGATTGTTTGGGTGAAACTGAAGGATGAAGTGTTCCAGTTTTCAGCGTCTGTGTTTTTTTTTTTTTTTTGTTTGTTTGTTTTCTGTGATCCTTTTTCAGCTAAATAAAATCCCTTGGCTTTGCTGGGAATTGCATGGTCACAGCTGAAAACTGGGCTGTTTTTCTGAGCAAATGAAAAGTTGTGAAAGTTGTTGTGTGCTATTAGTACTATTAAGGCGTTGAAAGATTTAAGTATGTCTTTCATCTGGTTTTCAGCGTTAGTATAATGCTCAAATTGATGTAAAAGCTGGAAAGGGATAAAACGTATTTTACTACTAACATCCCCCCCCCCCATGGGGAGGCAAGAGGTACTGTTTTTGGTTCAGTGTGTTTGTTTGTTAACACTCTAGCAGCAAAACTATTTGTTGAAGTTATCTTATTATCTGTATCTTTTTTTTACTATTAACATTTAATGGGTGAAATTTCACATATCTATAAAAACATCAATTTTCTTTTGATTTACTTATATATAGAAACAATTAATATGCTGACATCAGTACATACATAGACATGATGACATCATCTGGATCAATGCCAAAATAAGCTATAATATGTAATAATATCTGGACCCATTTATTTTAGTTTTCATTTTTATTTATTTCAGAGTTATTATCCCTTACATACCAGTCGGGTCAAATTTGACCCGTTCTAACATTCAACTGTAGTAAAATACCCTAAACATCATTCTTTTATCTTGAAATTTGATTACGTTTCCTAATTTTTGCCAAAATACACATTTTTTTTTGTGTTTTTGTACAGGTGTTACAGATTTTTGGACACTGACGCTGGTTCGAGTCAATTTTATATATAAACCATCATGACTTTTATGTTTTTATGTGTTATGTAAAACAGGACATGATACTGTGTGATAGTATTTTTCTCCAAAAACCAGTGTGTAAAACCTGCTCCGAAACATTATATTTATTTATTACATATATGTATTAATGTGGGATAGTCTATTTAGACATTCTACACAAATCTGTGGTTCAACATTTGATATAAACATTTACTCTGAGGGAATTCTGGGTTAAATTTGACCTGAATCAAACTGTGAAGGCTGAAGAAATGAACAGTTTGTAAAGGGTTAAGTTTATTTCATTTCAAACATCCAAATTTAACCTTAAAAATATCATATTTTTACTCAAGAAATGCAACGTGCAGTCTTTCACATGAACACGCTACATACATGACAAAACACACACACACACACACACACACGCTTTACTGTTCATGAAATCCAACCTGCACAGTCGAGAAGGCTCATTCAGGCGTCACATGGGCTGCAGCACACATTCAGAGAAATTGCACAAACATAATTTACAGGACTTTTTGCTCTGCCATTGGTCCCTGAACATTGTGAATAGTGGCGTAAAGGTCTCTGTTGTTGTGATAAATAAACACGCCCAAAGAGACCTCTTATTTGACAAAAGGTCAAAGAGCAAGTATCATTTGACAGAATGCTTTTGAAAGCTGCCATGAAGCAGTATGCACGTCGCCATGGAAACTGACAAACAGTGTTCTGTCGGAGAGAAAGACGAAGTGGGTGGGGGTGGGGGGACGGCGGTGGACGCAGAGCACAAGGGCAGCTGGAGACGGAGCGGTTTTATTTACAACAAAGTCCTCGATAATTCGATGGCTCATCTTTGCTTTGGGTCCTCCATGTTTTCATCCGGTGGTCTCGTCAGCTCCCTCTCGTTTATTATTCCGTCTGTCTGGCCATTTTTGACACAGCACAACTCTGACACTACAATCAACACTCCTCTGTAACTCCATCGCCTACACGAACGTGAACAAGAAACAAATAGAGGTCCGGGCTGACTAGAATTCCAACATTATAATGCACAGAAAGACAGAAGCACATTTGTATTTGGTGACTAATACATATTTATTAAAGGAGAGTTTGTATTAGAGTTGTGTGATCATGACCTTCTTTTGGCATCATGGGTAATTATTATGTTACTCTAGAATCGTATTATTGTCTGATGTTAAAAATGATATTCACTTATTGTTTTAACAACTAACGCCAACAAAAGGCACTCCTGTTATGTTTTAATGAAGAAATAAATAAATAAATAACAGGTAGTGAAGCATATATTACTATGAAAAATGATCAGATTTATTGTTTTAGTTGTTGAACTAGAAACAGACTAGAGACATTTTTCATATTTTACCCTTTCCGCCCCAAAGCGGAGGCAAGGGGTATTGTTTTTGGTTTGGTCTATTTGTTTCTGTGATTGATAACCTCCTAGCAGCAAAACTATTGGTTTAATTCAAACTAAATTGAGTTTATAGATTGTTTGTGATCCAGAATAGACCTGGTTACATTTTGGGAAAAGTAGGTCAAAGTTAATATTTTTTATGATTTTTTTTCTAACTTTTTTGCTTCTTGTAATGTCTATAAATACATCAACTTTGTGTCATTTTACTTATATAGAGGCAATTTATACATCAGCACATGATGAGATCAGCTGGATCGATGGGAAGATAAGCTACAATATGTGCGAGGGGCGGGGCTTGTTGTGCCTGGCAACACTTGTTTTATTTTTATTATGTTACTGTAATATTTAATTATTATATGATGTTAAAAATGGTATGCACCCATTGTTTTAACAAATAACAGTAACAAAAGGCACTACTTGGAACTGTTGTTTGTTAAAAAAATAAGTAAATAAATAACAGGTAGCGACTGGACAAGAATATATTACTATGAAAAATGATCAGATTTATTTATTTTTTTTGGTAGTTATGGGACTAAAAAGGACTCCAGATGTAGTACTAATGTCAGTTTTTTCAATGAAGGCATTTTTCATATCACTTCCACTAGCAATTTAAGTTTTTTTTTGTTTTTTAACAATTAATTTCATGCATCACTTGGCTGTAGGTTGTAGTTTTGGGTACTATGATGCACCTCCATAGTTACATACAGGACTGGGCAGATAACATTGCCAAAGAATGCAGTAGCAGATGTAATTATATATTAGAAATTCATCATTTTCATTACTACCTTTCACCATAAAAACTCTAAATTACTTAATTCTTACTTTTTGTATGACTTATTGTACATCTTATTTATTTATATTCATGTTTTATATCTTTATTCTGCTTCAACATTTTCTTCATTCTTATTCGTTGTATGTGGGGATGTCTGTTGTGATGGGTCAGTGTGGTTTTTTTCTTGTACTGTTGTCGTAACAACACAATTTCCTGCAAAGGATCGATAAAGTATGTATCTATCTATCTAAATGTAAACACTGTGTGGCTGAACATGGTCATTCAGAGCCTTTGCTGTGGAAGAAGCTCAATAAAATGGGTTTCAGTTGTATTTACATCATGTGTTAAAGACATACTGTCTCTTCATAAGATATATTTAATGGTCATTTATTATGAAAATTATTATTATTATTATTATTATTATTATTATGGCTGAAATAAACATAAAACAAGTGGTTCCAGACACAACAAACCCTGCCCCTTATTTTGGCTTTGATCCAGCTGATGCCATCCTGTCTATGCATGTGATGATGTCAGTATATTAATTGCTCCTGTATTTGTGCCAAGTTTGAAGTAAATTATAAAAAAAAAATTAAAAAATTGCTCATTGTAGGTAAATGGGAGAGGAAAAAAGATTTATATTCTCTCTCTCTCTCTCTCGCTCTCTCTCCATCTCAAAACTGAAAACCACAATAAAATCACAAAACCAGCAATAACATTAACCCATAAAAACCAATACCAAATACAGAGCAGAGCATTAGGATAAATAAGATTGCACTCAAAAACATGGAACGTTGACAGCGCTAAGGACAGGAAGTGCTCCCTGAAGAGCTGGGTCTACAGGAGTTTTCTGAAGACATGCAGGGACATCCCTGTTCTGGTAGGAAAGACCTACAAAAATTTTCCCAAAATGCAATCACATCTATTCAGGTTTGCTGGTAATCTATGAAATCAATTTGGTGTGAAATCAATAGTTTTGCTTATAGAAACATGTGACATTTTGCCCATTTTAAGTAAATGGGGGGAAAAAAGAAGTTAAAAATTCACCAAAAATTGAAACTTATTTTTCAACAATGTATTAACATCTATTAATTTTCAGTGGTAATCTATGAAGCTAATGTATGAATTCAACCAATAGGTGACACATTTATTCCAGTTTTTTTTTTTATCTAAAGTTACCATTACTTTTAATATTATATAATATGTTCTAATTATATTATATATAATTATATAATATGACAAAATAAACACCTTTGAACCTTTAATATATTGAAATGATCCTGTTGTGGTTCGTATGAGTGATGCACATCCAACATACCGATACCAGTTGCATTTCTATGTATATTGAGCTGAGGTTTCCATGGTTTCATGAGGTTTTCATTCTGCTGCAGCTGAAGTCAGTCTAGGACGCTAGATGGCGCTCACGGAACTGAACATAAATGAGGAGTCTGCCGACAGAGTAGAATACTAAATAATACAATAAAATAATATCTGAAAATACTAGAAAACGTAGCTTTTAACGCCGTCTAAACTAACGCAGAGCGCCGTAAAATGCGGCGTTTTAAGGAGTCGTAAAACGGCGCTTTTTACGCCGCTCTTAAAACAGTTCATGACGGCATCAAAAATACGTTTTCATTGGAGTTTACGCCGCGTAATCTGAAGTGGTTTATATTTATACGCTGCATTTTACGGGGCTTTGGACACTGTTTTTACGGCGCTTTAATACCAGACGTGTTGTAGGAGTGGCCTACCCTCCACAAACCTGGAAGACACCGTTCAGGTCACAGAAGGACAGGTTTTCCTTCCAACGGATTTAGAAACATTTACGTGAACGTGAGTGAAGGGATTAATTTTCATCAAAACTTAGCAAAATGAGCTTTAATTTGCATATACTGACCTGTAAAACAGCGGCGAACTCAGGTTTAATTCAGTCACTTCCCTGCCCACACTGGGTCTGGGCAGGAAACCGACGCCCTAAAGCGCCCGGGTGGAACTGTTCCGGGTCCGTAAGTTCCGCCTCTATTGTTTCAGTCTTTACCCGTTGGATTGGTTGAAACTTACGTTTCGCTTAAGTAGGACAATTCGACAGAACACCGCCTCTATTGTTTCCATGATGCAAACACGAATTTTCGGTCTTTACTCGTTGGATTGGTTGTATCCACACACACACACACACACACACACACACACACACACACACACACACACACACACACACACACACACACACACAAACACACACATTAAGTAAATGTTACCGTTCATTTTCGAGTTATGTTCACTTACATTTTTACATAACTTGAAAAAGAACAGTAACATTTACTTAACTAATGTGAGGCAACTAGTTTCCTACAAAACAAAAGCACAGATAGAATAGAATACAACATAATAAAACATATACAGTAATAAAAATAATTTAGATAAAGGTCATTTTTATGAACACAATTAAATGAACAGTAAAGTGCACAGATATATTTAGGATTCTGACCCGGTTTGACATCAGCTGAATTTATTGTAGTGATATTGCAGGGGGAGGAAGGGGACATCAACGGTCTTCTCAGCTGCTCTCACAAAAAAATGAAAAAATAAAACAATAAATTAATCAAAACAGTTAAATTAAATCATGAGTTCATATTTAATCCGGTTGGTCGAGGTGGATTCCACTGTGGGTTCATTTTAACATTCTGCAGAGAGACGTGCACGTGTTTCCGCACGGACAATAAGGAGTACGGACCGATCAGAGGAGGACACGGGGTGAATGCAAACGCGATTCAGAGAATATCTGATTGTTTTATAAGTTTTCAGAGCACTAACCAGTGTGTAGTGTGTATCCTGTGGCTGTAAACACGACAGTCAGTGTCCGGAGTGAAAACTGCACCTGGGATAAACGGCTGAATATCTACAAAGAGTTCACAGACTGTTTGAGTTTCAATATGTGTGTATGGTCTACTGTGAGCAGGCCTGATCCTAACGTCTGACCTCAGCAGGCAGGAAGGGCCTGCGAAAGTGCTCCTTCACACAGCGTGGATGTAACAACCTGTTACTGAAGGAGCTGCTCAGAGCTGTGCATGGGGTGAGAGGTGTTCTCCATCAGGGAGGACAGTTTTGCCAGCATCCTCCGATCCCCCACCACAGGATCAAGTGGGCTCCCCAGGACAGAGCTGGCCTTCTTTATTAGCCTGTTCAGTCTCTTCCTGTCTGCTGCTGTGGCGCTGCTACTCCAGCAGACCACTCTGTAGAAGATGGCAGATGCCGCCAGAGTCATAAAACGTCCGCAGGAGTGCTCCCTGCACTCCAAAAGACCTGAGTCTCCTCAGTAGGTGGAGTCGGCTCAGGCCCTTTTTGTAGAGTGCAGCTGTGTTGTCAGACCAGTCCAGTTTATTGTTCAGATAAACACCAGGTACTTATAAGAGTCCACTATCTCAATGTCCATTCCCTGAATGTTAACTGGTGTAGGGGAGGAGTTGTGCCTGCGGAAGTCCACCACCAGCTCCTTGGTTTTACCCGCATTAATTTGGAGGCGGTTTCCCTGGCACCAGTCCACAAATTCCTGGATGAGTCCTCTGTAGTCCCTGTTGTCCTCATTTGTGATGAGGCCGACAACTGCAGAGTCATCAGAGAACTTCTGTAGATGGCAGCTGGGTGAGAGGTGGTTGAAGTCAGCAGTGTAGAACAGTTCCTTGCGGTGCTCCCATGCTGCAGATAACCACGTCGGATGCACAGCCCTGTGCTCTCACAAATTGTGGTCTGTTGGTCAGGTAGTCCAATATCCATGTTGTGAGGTGGTGATCCATCCCTGTCTGCAGCAGTTTGTCCCCCAGCAGAGTGGGCTGGATCGTGTTGAAAGCACTGGAGAAATCAAAAAGCATGACCCTCACAGTGCTCCCAGGCTTCTCCAGGTGAGAAAGAGACCTTTGCAGGAGGTAGATGGCAGCAGCATCCACTCCAATGCCAGGCTGATAGGCGAACTGCAGGACATCCATCGATGAGCTCACCAGGCGGCGCAGGTGGGAAAGAACTAGCCTCTCCAGGGTCTGCATCAGGTGGGATGTCAGTGCTACTGGTCTATAGTTGTTGAGGTCCTTAGGGTGAGGGATCTTTGGTACCGGCACCACACATGATGTTTTCCACAGTAGTGGTACCTTTGTCAGCCTCAAGCTCAGGTTGAACATGTGCTCAAAGATCTCACACAGTTGTTCAGCACAGGACTTCAGGAGCCTCGTATCAGCCCCCGGCGCTAAAATTTTGACCCAATATACTAATTATTCTCCTGATATGCTAAATTTTCTCCTGATACGCTAAATTTCAGTACAGTGTATCAGCATTTTGTCTGTAATTGTTTGCCCAGTTCAAATGCCGGGACCGACATTAACGGTTGCCCGAAGCACCTCCTCTGAATTAGAGGTAAGATCGGGCCTAAAAAATCCAGCCTGACCCGACCCAGGCCCGTGGGTATTAAAGCCTGACCCAGCCTGAGCCCGACCAATTAACTTGATTTGCAGGCCCGAGCCCGAAGCAAACCCGAAATTTCATATTTTATTTGTGAGGATGAGGGAGGAGGAGGGGTGATTTATGATAACGAATTAAAGCCTGTCCTTTGTAATGAAATCTTCATTAAACAAGACTTTATAACCATTTACATCTTTTATATTTCTGTGTCTGCAGAGGTTACATTAATTGACAATTTTCCATCATTGAACGGATTTTTTTAAGAGTTGACAGAAAAATTTAAGGCCGTCCGCCATTTTGACGGGTTGAAAATTGGGCCATAAACCACAGCAGCAGTACGTCCTTAAGAATCTAGCGCCGCACTTTAAGAGAGAGCGAGAGAGAGAGGCAGGAAAGGCTAGATTACTGTATGTAGCTATGTTTTGTGAGTTATTACAGCTGCTAAAAGACAAAACATTGGTGGTGCACTGAGAAATATTGAATTGGTTTGAACCGGTGAAATTGTTTTAAGCAGCTGTGTTTAATAAAAGCAGATGTGACGTGGATTTGAATGAAGACCACAGACTAATGTTTACACTGAACAGATCATTATATATTTAGGTGTCTATTGTATAGACAAAAACATAGGCAACCTATAAGAGCACATACATAGACACATTTAATTTTAAGATGTAAAATTGATTCTTAAGTTATATATTTCCATAGACATGAAATAGTATTATAATGTACACCTCATTGTGTTCCATTTACATTGTGCACCATATACCAGAAAATTTTTTTAAAAAAAAGCTGGAGCCTATTTAAAGGGATACGCCACCCCCAGACCAAATTCAGTGTATCCCCCACACTCCCCAGACTTGTTATTTATAGGGTTTTTTTACTGAGCAAAAATGGTCAAAACTAGGCCTAATAATAGCCACGCAGGTAACGGTGGTTTCCTGAGTCGCCAGGTAGGCTACGCTGTGTTGCTGAAGACGTGGGGGGTGGGGGCTCCCTCTGTCTGACGGTCCTTGGTGTGCGTCGGCTGTGTTTCTTCGCACCGAAAAATAGTTCCCATACAAAATGAGCAAGACAAGCCCTTCGCGCTGTGAATTGCGCCATCATTTATCATCGAAGTGAATGCACAGAACGCGGAAAGCAATTGGGGACAACATTAAGTACATTAATTCACTTTGGCCCAATTCACTTAGTTGGCAACGTTAGGATGCATGTACTACCCGTTACTACGCGTCATCAGCCAGTGGTCAGTTGTCATGGATTCGGACATTGGCTGGATTATCAGGAAAATGCTTCCACACACTTATTTAGTCT
>JAPSES010000115.1:1344302-1354553 GCA_029822895.1 Maxillicosta whitleyi
GATAAACTGAAGCAGAATATTGTTAAAATTACACTTATTTTTTCAGTTTGTCCATTTTATTCACATTATTTTAAAGCATAATTTGTAGATGTAAACATTTTCATAATGTAATTTTACTTTTTTCACTCTTACATAGAGAAACGTTTGGAGTTGACATTATTATTATTATTTTCTTATTATTATTATTATTATATGTTATGTTATTATTTCACTTTAGATCAAATTTGTCTGAATGTGGAACTGAACTAAAATGAGTTTGACCCCCCTGTTATAGACATTTAAAATTTCAACTATTATAAGTAAATGTGGAAAACAAACAAGATTTTTAAGAATATATAAAAATTACAACTTTAACTTAAAGTTTCCAAAATGTAACCACATCTGTTAGCAATTTATGAACCCGTTTTGGTTAATAACGTTGCTGCTACAGACTCATTATAAAGAAAAAAAAAATCATAATTCAACCAATAGTTTTGAGCGTTAACAAACAACACCCCTTGCCTTTCTTTTTGAGAAAGGGGGCGGGGTTATAATCAGCCAATCAGAATGAACCACCGAGCCGTAGCTTTAGCGGTGCGAACGTAGCCCGAGGTCCGTCTTCTTCACCTGGAACGGAGGAACACGTCTCAGAACCAAGTGTTGCTTTTTAAAGATATTTAATTGTGTCATATAAATATTCAGTACAAAATATCACGTTTTACAAAGCAGATCGATGAATGGCCAAAGATGTAGGGCCCCTTATACTACCACGACCTCTCAAACTGTTTCTACATTGACAAAACTGCTCGATCACATTGTCACCAACATATTACACCGTAGTAGAGGTGAGCCCCGAGGCCGACCGTGTCTACACATCAACAACCACAGATCTATTGTATCTGGAGAAAGAGGACATCAGTGTCACCATCTAGTCGCCTCAACGTAACGATTAGAAAAAAACAACAAAAAAAAAATCAAAAAAATGCACAGATGCGGTGGCGTGTTTGAGATGTGCAACATTTTTTTTTTTTTTTTCTGTTATCTTAACCGAGCACGGCGCCAGCGCTTGGAGGCAATTATACTCTCCATAGGAAAACACAAGCACGTCTTGGTAATGGCGATACGCTGACACCCTGTATGAAGACGGAAAAAAGGAGAAGACGGAAGAAAAAATGCTTTCGGTGAGTGCTGCTGTCACGTTGATTTCCATTTGAGTCCTCATATTGTACCTCCAGGCAGAGACGCAGTTTTCTTGGAGTGAAGGGGCTTTAAACCCATTAAATGCTTATCATAGAAACGCCGCCGCCGCCGTCTGAAAACGGCCACGTGCGCGGTGGGAGCACCAGCAACAAGCTCATCAACAAAATAAGTGGTCAAAAAAAAAAAAAAGCACATGTACAGGAGCCGAGCGCGAATGACGTCTTTGCCGCCTCGTTATCAGCTGGACGGATTCATTCGCTTTATTGTTGTTTATGTCAGACCTAATTCAGAACACACGCCGTTAATGCCGTTGGGTTTTTTTGTTGTTACCGTTCCAAATGTCAGGTTGGCGTTCCGATTTACAACTTATTTAACCCATGAAGACCCAAACCATCCACTGATCTAACACCGTTAATTCTATCAGTACCAGTAAATAACTGGTGTAAAATACACTTTCTGGTCATTCAGAGGATCCTTCGTTACCGTGGAAACCCTCGTCACCTGGTAAAACTCATCGACGGTGGATATATTTTGTTAATTTTTCTACTTCTGTCGTAATAAACCTAGGACAATTAAATACGGAAAAACACCTTTATTTTTACTGTAAAAACTAAACAGGGTCTGAAAAAGTCTTAAATTGAGAAACCGTTATTTGATACCGCCAAAAATTCTTTAAATGTGTTAAATTTGTTGCCGTAAATTTGTTCATATTGTGTTTAAATGGGTTAAATTAACATTAGTCGACTCAGTTCCATTCGTTCCGACAATTTATACTGAAATTAGGAACCGACTACACGGTTCTGTTTGAGAGAACCATTTGTTTACAAACAGAACCAGTGGGTCATTTTTTGGAAATTTGTGGTGACGTGCATTGAGCTCCACTAACAAAAGACAAACAAACTATTTTTCGTGTTTGTTGTCGTTTCGGCCATAATACACATCGCGACAAATTTCCGAAAAATGCCTGAGTGACCCACCGTTCTGTTCCTCGGTTCCTAATTTCAGTATAAATTGCCAGGTTGGAACAAATGGAACTGAGTCGACTAACATTAATTTTCTTTTCTTTTTTTTAACTTGTCTTGTCGACAGCAGCAGAATGTTCGTCTGCTTTTGGAACCCGAGCACATCGTCTTTGCCAAAGGAAACTTCATGAAGTATGTGAGGCTCCTCTTTATATTCTACTGTCTTTATTCAGAGTTTTGTTGAACCGCTAACGTTCATGTCTTTGCGTCTTGGACATTTTAACAGACACATTCAACGTGAGAGGAGAGATGAAGGTACGTAACCACGGAAACTCTTACAGATCTGTGATGCTTTGTCTATGAAAACTTAAGTACCGCTGGGTCTTCATGGGTTCAACATGGACACTTTTGGTGCTTTTCCACTCCATGGTACCGGTTCTACTCGGTATCCCGGTGGTGCTTTTCCACTTAATGAGACCAGCTCGTTACTCCGACACGGCGTGTTACTTCCGTGCCAAAAAGTCGCTCATTGCGTCTTTTCTCGTCTGGATTTTTACGTCTTCCACCAAACACCGAATCTATGTGACCGTTTATGGTGTTGATTGGTTCTCTCATCATGTGGATTCATGTTTTGGTGTCGTTTCCAACATTTTTGGAGGCGGTACTAAAAAACTAGTATCAGGTCCCAGATTCCAGGTCCTTTTTTCGTAATGGAAAAGCACAAGAGTCGAGTCGAGCTGGTACCATGGAGTGGAAACGCGCCTTTTTAAGTCCGTTTTGCTTTGACATTAAAGCACATGTTCCACCTAAACCTCTAACTACTCTGTGTTTTCGCTGCAGGATAATGTTTTGACCTTCTCTCTGAGCCGAGGACGCACCTCTGGTTCCTCGCCGCCCAAAGATCAGGTCAATAAGCATCTTTATGGAAAAGGCTGTTTGTCCCACAGGAAATGAATGCGGTAAAGTCTGAACACTTCCTGTCCAGTACATGTGATGAACGGTACGAAGCCAGGGAGGCTTTAAAGGAAAATACTGGGTGCTCTTTGCTTTGTTTTTGTTTTTTTTTGGCACATTTCTATGACTGAAGTGCTATGTTACAGTATTATACATTCGTGCAGGACAGAGGTGTCCGTCCTCTGGACATAATGGGATCTTATTTTAATGCTGTAGATACACTTAAATGTATTCTATTCTTGTCGTTTCTAGTTTCCTGACTTCGACATTAGAGCTGCAACGGTAAAATAAATTCATCTGAAACTGTTTGGATGATGCATTTTCAGGCTAAAAACTCAAAGGTGTTAGTAAAATAATAACATAATAATTCATAAATGATGTCAACTCCAAACTTTTTTACCGCGTTTTAGAGTGAAAAAAGTTAAATTACATCATGAAAATGTTTACGTCTATAAATGATCCTTTAAAATTTGTGAATAACATGAACAAACTGAAATTTAAGTATAATTTTAACAATATTCTGCCTCAATTTACAGATCACTGTGGATCTACAATTACACAAAACCTTTAAAACAGGCAGAATATTGTTAAAATTACACATACTT
The DNA here is from genome assembly GCA_029822895.1 of Maxillicosta whitleyi. Classification (NCBI taxonomy): domain Eukaryota; kingdom Metazoa; phylum Chordata; class Actinopteri; order Perciformes; family Neosebastidae; genus Maxillicosta; species Maxillicosta whitleyi. The sequence goes on from JAPSES010000115.1 coordinate 1,348,003, forward strand.
TTCTTAATAATTTTCAGGTTGTTCGTATTTATTCCTGTTCATATTTTTATGAAAGGATTATTTGTAAATGCAAACATATTCATGTTATTTGACTTTTTTTTTACTCACTAAAATAAAGACAAAAGTGGGAGTTATTATTTAAAAGGTTATTATGATAATATTTTACTGAACTAAAATTATTATTATCTAATGTGTCATTTTTCACACATATGTTTGACACCCATGAGCTAAAAGCTTCAACGTTTAATCTTCAGTTTTAGCCTGAGAAAAGACTCAAATTTAGGCGTAAAAGCTCCCGTGTGCAGTCAGGAAATACATAAAACACCTTCCACTACCTAATATTGTTGTATATTCACAGCAGAAGCATCAAAAAAAAGCTCCTAAACAGCATTCAGTACAGTCTGACAAACCCTTAAATCTATCTTTAAAAAGCAAAAACCATGTAAAATGTAAAAATAGCTTCATATTTTAACACTATAGGTACATTTCAATAGCATTTCGCTCATTCTTGTCCTCAAGATTAACTTTTGTTATGAGTTTAAAAAAAACGATTCTAATTTGACTGATTGTTTGACGTTAATGCCACAGTGTCGCACGTCGTCGCTTCTCAGATCTTAAGGTTTTCTTTATCTGAGGAAGGTGTTTTTTTGCGTTGAAGTAAATGAGTTGATCACAGTGAGCATTTTCACCGAATTCAGATCGAGAATGACCGTAATTAGTCGCAGCCCTGCTTAAAAGGAATCGGGTCGGTTCTTATAGTGTTTCTTTTTGCGTTTTAAGGCCACTCTTACAAACAAAACGACTTAATTAGACTTTTCTAAGGTTCACAGATCGACAGCGTTGAGTTGAAACGGTGTAAATAGTTCGTCTACGTTCACAGAACCCGCTCTGTCTACTCTTTTCGGAAGCTGTTGACCACAGTCGTGCGTTTTTCTTCATTAATTTAGCACATAAAATGAGCCGTTTAGAAGAAAATAAAACTGCACAATGAATTTTAACGGTAACTGTCCACGAGATGTGTCATCTAATCTAATGTGATCGTTTGGAGCTCAGTGGCATCCTCCGGGAGTTAATGTGACTTTGACTTACTGATCTTACAACAGACTGTACAGAGAAACATTTACTGTGTTTGTAAAGTGACGGAAAGGGAAAAAAAAAAGTAAGATGAGCGAAAAGTCCAGCACCACCAGTATTTTCCTCTGGGCCCGATGCACATTAGATTGGTGATTTTTTTATATCAGTGTAGCATAAAATAACACTTTTCTGTGTACTTCATTTTTCAGCTGCACAGAGAAAATGGTTGTGATGACATTCAGCTCAATAAGGAAGTATTTGGTATTTCGGCTCACCTCTCAGCTGTGGAGATGAAAACCAGGTACAGAAATAACAAACGGGTTGTTTTGCAGGTGTTTGTCGTGGCTGTGAATCCACAATCCTTTACCGCAGCTTGACTTAATCTTTAAAGAACATTAGCCACTTGTCAACATTAACGTGCCACAAAAGTCTGATGTACCTTTAATGTGGAACAGGATTTCTTATTTTCTCATTAGAGATGGCAATGCCTAAATTTTCTGGCACTAATGGCTCAAGAACAACTGTGGAGAAATGGCTAATGTGAGGCAGCCGATGCTGACAGAAAAGGGGGTGATTTCGAAAACAGAAATCCCAGAGAAAAAAAAAAACAAAAAAACAACTGTACAGCGTATTGTATCATATTACCGTACATACACAAGCTAAGATAGAACTCACAATATGCAGCATGTTTTTTGTCTCCGAAACACTGAAAAATACATAGGCATATCTGTTGGTTTACAAAACTGCTTGTCGCTGAACGTGTCCATCACAGGCAGCTTTGGAAAAACAAACGAAAGAAGATCAGTATAGATATATTTGGGCTTCATTAACACCCCGTATACACAAAAAAAGGGCTTAACACAAGTCTCTTCTCACTGTGTCCTCGCAAAAAACGCAACTAACACTGACTGGACACACAAAGCCTACGTCTGCTCACCAGAGGGACAACTGAATGGTGATTGATGGCGGTGAAAGAGCACTTGGACAAACGGTGCCCGTTTCTTGGTCCTTGTCGCCACACATGCACCAGAATCGCCCGAAAGTCTGTGTGCCAGGCTCTCGTTAGGAATCCTTGTCGCTGTCGTCTCCCCCGTACATGTCTGCCAGTTTCTTAAAGCGGGGCCCCCACTCGCTCAGGTAGTTGTAGTCCTGGTCGCCCTCGGTGGTCACCGACTCTAAGGAGCTGAGGGACTCGGCCACCGAGCCGTTGCCCTCGTAGGCGTAGGTGGCCAGGGAGTCGTAAGGCGGGGCCGTGGGGTCGCTGTCGTTGTCCTGGAGCCTCTGGGTGATGAAGTCCCGCACGTCCCCGTTATTGTCCCGGGCCGGGGGCAGCACAGGCCGTCGCACCGGAGGGTAGAAGGCCTCGGGGACGATGTCCCTCCGCTGCTTGCTCTCCTCGATGGCCTCTGGGTTACGCAGCGTACCGATATCAAAGGCCTGAGTGTCCTCCTCCCCGCCCCCTTCGTCGTTGTAGCTGACAACGTTGTCTCTCACATCCTCTTTGGAGATGATCAGAGGCTCCTTCTTCCTCTGTCTCCTCAGGGCAGCAAACAGCACCACGATCACTACAGGGAGAAGAAAAACAAAGAGAACAAATATGAGTTTGGTGACTTCTGCTGTTGTGTCTGCGCTCGTTCTGGAGGCCAGTCGCCGTCCGGGGGGAATTGTCAATGTTGCGTGAGTGTTCACTGATGTTCAGGGACTTTGTCTGACTTTGTAGAACAGACTCCGCTGCCACAAGGATGCATTATGTATTTTTCCCTCCTCAGGGCCACCGCTGCTTAAGATCAGGAGCTAATGCAGTTTAAGAACACGGCAAAGTACAAATACAAATGATGCATCGTCATGATATTTGACTGATGGGTATCAGGCTGACGTAGCCTTTTAGTCTGAATCAAAATTGGATTGAGTGTTTTATTCAGGAGCGCAGGCTGGTCCTCCTCCGTACTTTAGGTCATTGAAAACCCAGTTTGAACAAAATCAATGAAAACTGGGCTTAAAGCAGAAATGTCTGACATACATTCAGATATGATCAAGGTTGAAAAGTTTGTTATATCGACTGAAAATCCAAAGCGGGTTCCTATTTATCATGCGAGGGCTCAGTAAGTGAAACATCTGTACGGGGCTCGGACTGAGAGGACGGGAGGAAATGGTTTTGTTTAAGATAACACAGCTGCACATCACCGCCTGAAGCAGCACTAGACAGGAATTTAATGGAGAACGGCACCTGTTAGGGGCTGAAATAAGCACATTGTTCTGTCTGAGAAGCTGAGATGTCATAGATCTTCACAACTCGAGATCAAATTAAGATGTTTTCAGTTATGGTCACCTGCAGAATTATCCGCCCAGTGGAGCATATTTTCTGTATTAAGTGGTTTTTTTTAAGGTGGTCTTAACATGTTTCTTTTGCAGAGACTACTCACTAAGAAGAATGATGACGCAAAGCAAGATGGCCACCAGGGCTCCCGTGCTAAGCCCCGCCCTCGCCGTCAGCGCCTCAGCGTTGCAGAGCTTCATGTTGCCCTCGCGGTCGCAGGTGCACACCCTGATGGTCAACGTGTTGGTGCTGCTTTGCATAGGGAACTCGCCGTCAGAAATGACCACCGGTACGTGGTAGACGCTCTTCTGTAGACTGTTGTAGCTGTTTCTCCGCGTCAGGATCCAGGCCGTGTTATCTGCAAATAAAAATTATTCACTCAGTACCGTAGGTCGTGATATTCCAACTCGCTGCCATTGTTAACCTTTCATGAATCATTCAGTGAGCTGTTTTAAAACCTGGCACAACACGCAGGTTTTCATATATGGGTTTAAAGGAGTTTCCAGGCTTTAGTCCAGGATGCATATGCTCTGAAATGGTCATTTTGGAAACACTTCTGGTGTTTTTCTCAAGTGTTTTAGATAATTGCTAAAGCACTAATAGCTGCTCCCCAAGGTCTTTAAGGTTTCTTCAGCGTTTTTTTTTTTAATAGCTTTTTCTCAGGCGGTTTCCAGTTGCACAGCAGTGCAGCTATACTACAGCTTTATTCAGACAGGATTAGCGTGACATTGGTGCATGGGGTAAAGTAATAATTGCCAGAGATTTTCATCCTATCCGAATGTGATACACGCAATGTCAGTAAAGATTACTGCGACATTTACCTTCAGTAAAAGGGTCCGGGGAAATGACCCCAGGGAATACTAATACTAACCCCATGGGAACAGACCAGTAGTTCATATGTGTATTGAAGAAGCTGTCCAGTAGGCAGGTGGACAAGTGTATTGGCAAAATATTTGTCATTTTTTAATAAATGTATTTGTTCACATGCCACAAATGTGTAAATGAGTACATGTCATGACAATTTATAACATAAATATGGGAACAACTGAACTTAAATGATTGGGTTCAGACAAAAATATGCAGTCTGAACCAGCCTTTGTTGTTTGTTGTTGTTTTTAGTGTTTGTGTGCCATACACACATGACAATAGGAGGGGACAGTGGTGCCCCTCCCACTTGTTGTGACATTACCCCATGTAAAAAACAATCCAGTCTGATTAGTGGTTATGTCTTCAGTAAGCTGTCGTTTTAGTACGTTTTCTAAAAGTGTTTCAGATAATTTTTCTGGAACTACTTTGTCATCATTAGGTCATTTTCAAAGGCTTTTTGCTAACGCTAACTGAACTAATATTATTTAAGTACATGCATATGCCAGTGCTGTATAGAAAGGTCTTTGTGCATGTTTTTAAAGGAACTTCAGATCATTAACCAGAGCTACAGCAGGTGTTCCCGAAGGTTTTACTGGTTATTTCTAAGGCTTTTTCAAGTGGTTACCAAGGGCCCCATGTGTATTCCCAAAAAAAAAGTCACTTAGACATGTTTCTAATGTGTGTTAAATACTTGCGAAGACATTCATAAGTGCTGCCCACTCTGTTTCAGGTCGTGTCTAAGCATCTGTCAAGTGGTCGCCAGTGATCCCTAGTGGTGCAACACTGCGTACTCTAAAAAATATTATTTTGGGCAGATTTGTGAAAACAGGTTTCTTAAGTGTTTTACATAATAACTAGGCCATTAATAAGTACTCCCCAAGGTCTTTAATGCTGTTTTTTAAAGATTTATACTGTTTTCTCTGGCAGTTTCCAGTAGTAAGTCTACTGCATGTTTCCAAAGCGGTGGTGTTGGAGGGGTCTTAGGATGTTTTTCAGGTGCTCACCAAGGTTGTTTCTAAATGAGCCCTTGTGTTGCAATGATAACGTTAAACTGTCTTTCAAAAAGATGATTTAGACATATTTTCAAATATGTTTAAACAGTGTTTTAGATGATTTTGATGCCAGTTTCCAGTGGCTAAACTACACGTGTCAGTGTTCAATTTGGAAGGGCTTTAGTGTGTGTTTTTACTCATTACTGAGGCATTAAAAAGTGCTTCCAGAGCCTAAAGCTCCCTAACACATTTCATTATTTTTCAGCTGATCACCATTGGCCTCCAGTGATGGACATAGATTGAGGAGTAAATGGACAGCTTTGCCCAATCTGCCTGTCAGTCTCACATTCCATCGTTCCCTCACTCATGCAAAACATCCCCAAATACTTAAACTCCTTCACTTGTGGCAGCAACTCTTCCCTAACCTGGATGGGGGAATCCATTATTTTCTGACGAAGAACCATTACCTCAAACTTCGAGATAAGAGGACTGGGAGGCTGCAAACCATCTCAGTAAAACACAACTGGACCACTACATCTGGACATGCGTCCCTGAGGACCCCAATGTGCTCTGAAAATGGACATTTTGGACATGTCTCCAAATATGCTCTAAACCTGTTCTAGATAAGTTCTAAAATGTTACTAAACCCTCAGCAAGATGGGTTTTTTTTCTGTTTTGATGCAATTTTGAGGTCACTAATGCTCTGAAAATGGACATTTTGGACATAAGAGCCACCTAAGGTATATAAGATTGTTTTTTTTTTTAATGTTTTTAGCACATTTTCGATGATTTAATAAATACTTGTAAGTAACTGTTTCTTGATGTTTCTTCAAGCGTTCAACCACAGTGGTCCCCAACGCCTGGGCTGGTACATGGATCAATTGGTACCGGGCCACCGGCCACCCAAGGAATGATTAATTATTTCCGTTGTATTTATTACCTGAGTCTTCACAATCTTTTATTTTGAAAAATGACCAGATTCTCTTGGTTACATCTCAGTCACTTGAGTGCCAAAATTTGAACCCACAAGTTTGCAAAAAATCAGTAAAAAAAAAAAACTGCCGAAATCGCAAATGACGGTGGCTTTAAAAGTATTTTTCAGAACAACTCTACCGGTGTTCTGGATTAAAGTCATGGCAGAACACCCTGAGATCGCCCCCACAGCACTGGAAACCCTGCTGCCATTTCTGACATCATATCTGTGTGAACTGGGGTTTTCAGCAGTGACGGCAACAAATACTAAAAAAACAAGGTAGACTGGACATATGCAACACACTGGTGTGTCATTGTCTCCCCTTTGG
>JAPSES010000115.1:1362905-1392138 GCA_029822895.1 Maxillicosta whitleyi
AAGGGGCAGAGCAGACGTTAAACAATAATGTTATGTTGTTGGCGCAATGTTACGAGAAAGCTGCTAATAAAGTTGCACAGGAGTACCCCCCCGGCCACGGTAAAATTGTCAAGCGTTGCGCGGGCCGCGTGGATTAAAAGGTTGGGGACCACTGTTCTACCATATAAAAAATAAATCCCCATTAAAACTTTTTTGGCGATAAATCTGTTGTGAAATTGTTTTTCTGAGACATTTAATTGTATGCATGTCAAAATTCACTTGGATATGTGACTGATTATTCTTCTTTTTACGATGTGAAACCTGATCATTTTGTTTTTATGTCTGTGTATCTGGAAAAAAAAAATGCCCTCACCTTTGTTATCACGAACTGAGAAGTTAGCCTTCCCAGCAGCCTCTTGTGCAAGACTGAAAAAGAACCGGTGTCCTCCAAGTGGCTCATCAGGATCAGTGGCACTGATGGTTTGTATCCTCTGAAGAAGAAAAAAGATGGAAAATCAAGCAAAGTCCAAGGATGATGGGACTTATTTTCTTTTCTCTACATATTACTAGGACTCCCTGGAAAATGAAATGAAGTGTAATTGTACTGATTATATTGCTTATATTCTTAGTTTCTGTTTAGTTTTACTCAGTGCTGAAGCCAAAACCATACGTTTACACAGATTCTTCACCAACAGAAAAAGTTTTCAATTCAATTTACAAGTGACTGAACTGAAGAATTTAGAACAGGGTGCTTGCACAAGTCTTGACATTCTTAAAAAGTCTGGAATTTTGTAAAAATGTTTGTCTAATAGTCAAATTTTAGAGTACTAAAAAGCATCTAAAAACACCCAATATGACTTTATCCAGTTGGTACTGGAAGGTTTAACTTCAGGAGGTTTTGATGATTCGTCTGATTCCAGGAAGTAAACATTACAGCTGTGGGAACAAACCACCACCTACTCCATGAGAACACATGACATCCATCTATGACGGTACGGAAAAATTCCAGTTCCATACATTTTCGGTACGTTTTAAATGCATTTTGAAATTTGACATGTTACCAGAAACATAATGGTCCTTCACTAAACTCCGGCACACCGCTCGTGCTTTGTCGACTTGTCTCTCTCCATTGACATAATTGACAGGGAATCCGAAACACTCCCAAATCAGAGACTACAGAAGATGGAGGTTCTTCCAACTCTTGTTTTGTGCCTGTGATGCTGCTCTGAAACATGGTGCTTAGACGTTTATCTAGGATATCAAACATTGCACATGCGTTCCACTTATCGTCACTCTGCTACATGTATTCATTCAGTTCACTTCCAAATTGTACTGAACGCCCTGAACCGAAACAATGCACCATTATACCCCTACTGTCTAAACATTCATGCTTTTTTTACTTGTGGCTATGCTCTAAAGTTTGTTTTTGTGATTTTTATGTGTTTTGAAAATGTTCAGTCAGTAAATAGTAATTTACTGCTAATTATGCATTCATTAATTTCCATGTTTATAAAAAAAAAGTACTTTTCTACAACACACAACAAAAAAGTAGGTATAAAAGTACATAAGTAACACAAATCTGTGTTTTTTTGCCCATATGTTAAATTGATCTGTTAAAGACAGTATGATATAGGCTGCTTTCATATGTTGTCCTATCTGATATTTTACAATGCAACTTCAGTCTAAACGGCCAGGTCACATTTATCCAACCTTTACGTTACTGAAATGCAACACACGTCACAATTCTACGTCCAAGGAGGAGGAGCAGTGGGAAAAAACAACATGGACCTCGCATGTCAGGTTTCTACAACTTAAATTTAAGACCTTTTAAAGACAACTTAAAGCAGAATTTAATACCCATTTCACAGCCACACTGGCAAAAATTTGTGACTCCTAGAATTTCGGAACGCCGTGATTCCCACTGTTCTGAGTGAGTGAGAGCTGCAAAGGTAGCAATAACTGGTTCTTAAATTGTCGGGTTGGAACGGGTGGAACTGATTCGACAAATGATACTTTCTTTACAGCTCACACATTGAAACACAATACAGTGAACAAGTCTGGCAACATCACTTAAGACCTTTCCAAGACTTTTTTTTAAGGTATTAAATGCAGATTTGTAAATTCAAGACTCTTTAAAACCCCCGCGGGATCCCTGAGAATGGAGTCACATTCAAAGTGTAATAAAAAAAAAAGTCGGATTTCACTAAAATATCCAAATCGTGTATTAAGACTGACGGGGAAAAAAACAGAAAAAGTTTTGAAAATTTGGATAAAGTCCAAGCACCCTGGTGAAAGTCATGAAATGACTCCATAAAGTAGCGCAGTATGGTTTGAGTGGAGTGTGTGCAGAACTCGGCTGTTGCTGAGTCTTTAGCTAAATGCACCTCAGAAGCAGCACTACTTCACTACCACACATGTTTTTAATAGGCTTACTGCGTTGTGATTTAAATGCCAAAAATCTGCCCGTGTCTATAGTAACCTCCACCCGTGTAGAGCTCATCCTATCTTGAAACACACATGACAGATTTACAGCTTCTCTCTGAGGTCTACTAATTACAGGCTGGAGATGTCTAATCCAAATAGGAAGGCGGGATGAAACCATGACTACTGTTGTTCGTTTGGTCAGACCGACCTGATTAGCCTTGGCGTTCTCGCACACGAACGTCTCGTAATTGGTGGCAAATGTTGGAGCGTTGTCGTTGATGTCCACCACTCGGATGTAAACAGGCACGCGGCTGATCTGCTTCGGGTTGTCTAGGGAACACAAAGGAGGATGAGTTCATTCACAGAGATGATTAGTCCTTTACCAACACTACCAAGGACTGCAATATCAAATGTATGTAGTGCTACTATAGCTTCTTTTTAACTTTACAAACACAGCTAAATTCTAAAATGACAGATTAAATGCAGTCACACATGGTAAACTGAACTTCACAGAGCTCCATTAACCCATAAAGGCCCAAACAACCACTGGCGACCAAAACCAACTACCAATATTAATAATTTCTGATCCACTAATCCTATCAGTCCTTGTCAATAATTGGTATAAAACACAGTTTCTTTTCATGGTCATCAGATATGAGCCATTTGTGTTTTGTGCACCATGGAAACACAGTCATCTTCTACAACCTGTGGAGTTGGATCAATGACAGCAGATGAAGACACTGGGTTTATGGTCAGTTAATGAGAAAATTTTGACAGAAAAAGTCACTTTTTCTTCAGTTTTCTGTGTTTTTGATATTATGACAATTCACTTTAATCTGAACTTTTATGAACATCTGCAAGATCAGTGAATTAAATATGGGAAAACAGCAGATTTGTATTGAATAAATGCAGAACACATAGGATAATATTATAATAAATGGTGACAAAAAAGCTGCAAAAGTCACACTAGGAGTTTATGAGTTAAATTCACCACTTACTACTGATTTTCTCCATTTACCAGCTCCGCTCCTCTCTCCTCCCATACCAACAGCAGTTTTTATCCATTTTTTCTGCATTTTGTGTGTTTTATTTCAAGCAGAATTTTCACATCAAAAGCCGACAATTAAAGGTGAAGGACGGTGCGCATTGAGCCTCTGGAAGGCTTTTAATATTTTTAAGATTGATGCGTGGGTTGGGTTTTACAAGCAGAGGCTGAAAACCAAACAAAGAACATTAAATTTGTAAGTGAATGGGAGCAGCGTTTGGTGTAAAAGCGTGGCTCTAATAATGATGGAACCTGCGTGATGTGTAAATTTGGAGGTGTCGTATAAAAACCAAGTTCACATATATTTATCAAACAGCATTTGGAATTATTTGGCATAACAGTTTGTTTTCTTGGTAAACATTTAATCATGTTATTATATCAGAAATATTAATTGCTCATGATAAGGTTGATAAATAAATTATGTCTTAAAAACAAACTTTTTTTTGCTAGTGTTAACAAGAGATCAACCACAGCTAATGTTAGATTTCAATGTTTCTAACAGATAATTAAATCTTATAAACAAGAAAAACAACAATTAACACATTTGCAGCAAATTCTAGAAATATAAAACAATAACCATCCATGTCCATAGAACTGGATGTAAACTTATTAGATTTATCTTATTGATGGCTATAAATAAGACGTCAGAGCACAGGTTCAGCAACAACAGCAAAAACAAAAGGCAAAGAAAAAAAGCACCTTTGACTTATTACTTTTCCCCCTGCTTTCCTCTTACGTTATATTCTCCTGTCTGAGAAGCTTCTTGAATATTACCAGGAAGTGAAATATTTTTTTGCCTTTTACATTAATCGACCTGTCTTCAATTAAGCAAAGAATGATGGATTAAGACCATCAATTACTTCTCATTGGAACCGACACAATTCAATGCGACATATATCCCATATGTTGCATTTCTACTCTCAAATTTATATCAGGAAACACACCTAAACTCATTAGTGTCTAAAATACTGAGCTCTGAAGTTCTGTCAAAGATGCCACCAATGTATTGGATTATAGAGGCATGAGGGGTTTATGTGACCGCTTAAGTCAGTGTGCCATGGTGAGGAAAACTTTGACCAAAGCCTCAGAAAGCCACTGTATGGGATGAGAACCATTGAGAAACAACAATTTTTAGAGTCAAAGAAAGTGACAGTTATTTTCACCACTGGACTCTAAACAATGGCAGTGTTTCTTTAAAGTCTGACTATCAGGCTTTACAGGGGTATTGTTTTTGCTTCAGTTTGTTTGTTTGTGTGTTAACACGCTAGCAGAAATGGGTTTGTAGCTTGCCAGTGATTATATTTTGGGAAGTAATTTTTTATCAATTTTTTTTAATTCTTCTTCTCCCATTTACTTATAATGGGCTACATTTCAAATGTCTATAAAAACAGCCATTTTGTTTCAATTTATATGATGACATCAGCTGGATCAATGCCAAAATAAGCTATAATACATGCAACGGGGTGGATTTGTAGCACCTGGCACCACTTGTTATTATGTTATTATGTTCATTGTATTCACCATATGTTGATCAGTTCAGACTAAATTGTGTCAGTTATGACCTTGTTTGTTTGTTTGTCTTTAGTGCAGATATTGACAACAAATGTACAGAAAACTAAGGAGATTTGTGGTTTTAAACAGAGGTAAGATGACAGAGTGTGTAATTTTAACTGTCAAAATAAGCAGTTATGAGCTTTAGTTTGAAAAAGAACATTACAGTATATACAGTACAGTACATTTGAAACAATGATGTATTGTATTTAAATATTTCTATATTATATCTTATCTTCTTTTAAGCGAGTTGGGTGCTGGTACTTGTTTCAAGTCTTATTTTTTTTTGGTGTGTATACACACATACATACTCTATATTATCAAAAGTATTGGCTCACCTGCCTTGACTCACATATGAACTTAAGTGCGATCCCATTCCTAGCCCACAGGGTTCAATATGATGTCGACCTTTTGCAGCTATAACAGCTTCAACTCTTCTGGGAAGGTTGTCCATAAGGTACAGAAGTGTGTTTAGGAATTTTCGACTATTCTTCCAAAAGCATTGGTGAGATCACACACTGACCCCTCTGTCAGTTTACCTGGCCTACCACTTTGTGGCTGAGTTGCTGTTGTTCCCGAACTCTTCCATTTTCTTATAATAAATTATAATAAAGACAGTTAACTGGAATATTTCGGAGCGAGGACATTTCACCACTGGATTTGTTGCATTTGTTTACAGTTCCACGCTGGAATTCACTGAGCTCCTCCCATTCTTTCACAAATGTTTGTAAAAACAGTCTGCATACCTAAATGCTTGGTTTTATACACCTGTGGCTGGGCTAAGTGATTAGGACACCTGATTCTGATCATGTGTCTGCTGTCGTCCAAATTCAAGTCAGTTTATCTGAGTCGGATACAAGTGTTTGCTCCTGGAAGGTTCTGTTGGGTTTCTGTAAATTGGCCTCAGTCTGGTTTCTACCAGCTCCATATGTAAAGTGTTATGAGATCTATATATATAAATACATTTGATAACCCTTTTTTTTGCAGCGCCCTCCCCCTGCTGTAAAACCACTGTTAAAGCAAGGTCATTAAAAATTTAGTTCTGCATTTTTGAGATTATGAAATAAATGATAATGAAAACACATTGATAACAAAACGGATAGCTTTAGAAAAACTAATTATAGGCAAAAGTATTCTCATGTTTTGTATGTGTGTGTATATATATATATATATATATATATATATATGAAAGAAGCAGATTTCACTCTGTTAACCTTCTTAAAGCACAGGTTTGTTTGTTTTTTTTCTATGAAAACATAAATCACACACCAGGTAATCCTGCATGAACTGGCTTTGACTGATCCCAGTGCAAAACACTCCACAGAGCGTTTTTTGACTTCATCAAACTATATTCTCAGTCGAGTATCATTTCCAAAAAATCCAATTTGGCTGGCAAAATGAGAAGAGGCCGGTGAAATACAGAAACACCCGCTGTCATCCGGCTGCACTTACAGAACTCTGTGGCGATGACGGAGATGTTGTGCCAGGCGTTCTCTTCTCTGTCCAGCTCCCTGAGGATGAACACTGACCCGTTGCCTGGATAGATGTTGAACACTCTGTCCAAGTCCGTGTGCCGATCAATAGAGTACCTGAAGAAAACACACAAATCAGCTTTTATAAACTTTTCCACACATGCCGGGCTGTGTGGAAGTCTGCTGGGTTCCCCGCGTGAAAATATCACAGTATAAATCACAGTTTCTCAGTTGTAAATCAAGGTGAAATGGTCACGTTTACCACTGAGACTGTCACTGTGAGTAGTTACAGCTCAAAAGAACTCTGACAAAGCACAACAGCTTTTATTTATTGTTCACTTAATTCATGACTGAGTTCATTTAAGTGACATAAACTGAAGGAAATTATGCTATTTTTCCTATTTTTGTGGGGAATTCCACATGATGCTTAACATTATTATAGTATTTATCATCTATATTTTGTATTTTTCTGTGAAAATTGGGTATTTTTTTTATATTCATGTTTTTCATTTATTTAATTACTGCTTGATATTATGTGTATTTCTTGAATGTAATTAAAGAAACTAAGCACATTTGTAGGTCTATATCATGTCTGAAAAATTAACAATGGTAAAGCATGAAATTCCCTAAGGAAAAAAAAAAAAGGTCTTAAAGTTTTTTGTTTTTTTTTAATTGGGTATTTTCATATATTAAATTCACTGACCATGAAGATGAAACTCAAATGCTATTATATCAAAACAGCAGAAACTGGAGAAAAATTTGACTTTTCAAATGACAATAAATGAATGTGCACTGAACTTTTGCACTATTACATTCATAGTCCTGTGTTTGATGCTATTTTTTATGCACTATGGAGTTACTTTTGTATTGCATTGCTATGTCTGACTGAAGATGCTTGACCTTCCTGGGTTTTTTTATACGACAATTAAGTCGTTCTCAATCAACTAGAACACTTGGAAAGCTTGTATTTGTCACATACTGCTTTGTGTGTACAAAAAAACTCAATAAAAAGATTAAATAATATCATCTGGCTAATTTTTTTCTTCAAAGGTTAATGCACAAATTACTCATTTATTTTTTTATCTAATAACCTCAGTGCTTAAAGGGTACAAACATAACGTTGCTGTGCACCATTTCAGATTTTAGGGACCTTTTATTTGTGCTTTGAATGGACTTAACCTTTAGGATTTTGGTTGTAACTGTACTTCTTGGGTGCCAACCGTCTCCAACAGTCTTGTCCTGTGGTGACGGATTTTGTGTAAATGTTCGTGATCCGTACGCGGTCACACAGACGCGAGCCAACAGGTTATCCAGTCCTGTTGTTTTTCTCTGTTTCCCGGACTACTGCGATACATCAGTGTGATTAATGGAGTAGCAGGCATCAGGAGGGCCGAATAAGAAGGAGACCCCCGAGGGAAGACTATGAACCGGGGCTCTCGATGCACCACCGCTCTCCCCCCTCTTCCTCCCTGCTGCATCACCCATTTTAGTGTCTTTATCTAAACACTCCCTCCTGCTCCCACCACCTCTGCCTGTCCGACAGTAACTCTAACCTCGTTAAATCCGCGTCGGCCGTGGGCTTTACTAATTGCTTTTCTAATATTCCCAATAATTCAGCTGGCTGGGCCTAACCCCTCGCCTGATTAATGACAGTGAGATAACAGCGCACCTCGTCCTGACCGGGCATCCAAAGTGCTGTTCTCAGCAGGCAGGCGGCAAGCAGGATGGGAGGCCAAGCAGAAGGACATGGAGAGCTACAGAAATGTTAGTAATAAGCCAGTTGGGACGAATTTTCTTCCTCCTCCCTAAAGTTGTTACATCATCGACTAGACGGAAAGGATATTCATCAAGAACAAAACTCAGCAGGAACACTGGTATTTGAGGATTTGTTTCTCCAAAGACTTGTTTCAGTTCATATTTCAGTTTGACCTGGACTGCAATTTAAGTATTTAAGCTTTTATAGAATAGAATAGAATAGAATAGAATAGAATAGAATAGAATAGAACACACTTTATTGTCACTATAATGAAATTAGGAGTGCTATTCCAGTCAGTGCAGCACTATTAACAAAAACACCAGTACTACAAAAATAAGAATAGAGCGAATATAAAATGACAAAAATTAAACGTAAAATAACAACATTTCAAGAAAATTTACAATTTAACAAAGTAACATAAGAGCACAGCTTAATAGAATAAAAAATACAACTGGATAACATATAAATGGATGCCATTTACAGTATGTATATTTATATTTATATATATATGTATTACCATGTCTGTACATCTACAATCACGGAAAAAATTAGCAAACCATCAAAAACAATAGTTGTGTAATCAAGTACTAACTCCTGTGTGTGTCAGTACAATGACATAGATATTGATATAAGAAGTGATTTTAGTTTTTATCAAGAAAACATATTAAATGGATAAATATCATCTGATATTAAATTATTATGAGCTATTTTTGTTGTTATCATTATATTTCTCCAAACAAATGTACCTTTAGTTGTACCAGGGATCAAAATGAAGAAGGGTGGTCTAATAATTTTGTAACAGTATTAACAGTACATATACCTATAAAAACAGTATTAACCAGGTCTATGTAAAAATAGTGAATTTATTTTTTGATAAATAATCCAATTTATACATTTCTGTGTGATGAAATTCACAAGATTTGCTCCAAAAGATATTGTGCATGTTAGTAGGGATGGATAGATACAGTTTACGAAGTGAACACTGGTGTCGGAAAGTCTTGTCCTTGATGAATGACATCAGCTATCTGCAGTGACATTGACCAATGTGTGTCTGTTGTGTTAAAGGTTGTTACATAGATTTGTGTGCTGGAATTTATGCTCATTCAAAGTCACAAAGACTTTAAAACTATTCATTTTTATCCTCCTGAGACCCAGGAAAGTAAAAGTTTTGGCTTTTTTACATTAAATAATTATCTTGATTTGAAACAGTATGAATCTCTTTTCCAACTATAGAAGACAATAATACATTACTTGGTCTCAAGAGGATAATGGCAGTTTATTTGTTTCACTGGAACAGAAATTGGGAATAAACGACAATGAAATAATATAAAAACACACAAAATAACGATGCCATCAAGCAAAAACGAATTTCTCAGTTGGAGCATCCCTACATGTTGGAAAATGTTTGCAGAAAACATGTAAAAACTGAAGGGAAGTGTCAACTATAGTGTACTGAATATTGGCTTTAAACCAGTTGGAAACAACGGAGTAATGATGGCACTGGAGGCGTTTTTCCAAGACCATTTTCATACCAATACCAAGTCAGAAAAGTCAGAGTAAACCTTGATCTGTGACAAAATGCTTTTGGCAAACGTATCCCATAAAGACCCAAACATCCACTGGCAACCGGAATCATTTACTGTTATAAAAATGTATTTCCATTAATCCTACAACTGGTGTAAAATGAAGTTCTTCATCTTTTCATGGTCATCAGATATGACTCTATAGTTACCATGGAAACACAATCATCTTCTACAACATTGATTCACCAGTAAAACCCATGAAGTTGGATCAATGACAGTGGACGGACACACTGCATTTATGTTCAGTTAATGATTTGATTGGAAAAAGTCACTTTTTCTTCCATTTTGTCTGTTTTTGATGCGATAACCTTCAGATTTCATTTGAGCCTTTATGATCGGTGAGTATAGGAAAATAAACGATTGTCACTACTACTATAAACATTTACGAAAGGTTAACAATAGACGACAAGTTAATTTGGGAACTGCCTCAAAGGTCTTTATGGGTTAATTCAGATTATGCTAATTAGTTTTACAGATTGCTAATTTATTGTCTCTGTGTATATAAATCTCCTACTACTACTTTGCCTCCCTTCTGAGTCGTCAACTAGTGGCCGCCAACAATTCTTTTACAGTCTTGTTACGTGTTCTAGATGATTCAGTTGACTTAATATCTGCTGGTCAGATACTAGTGATATTTGACACATGAGAAATGTGACTGCAGCAGAGACCCACCATAGGCTTAGAGAATGATGTATGATGTGAACTGGCATGAGCTTCTGCCTAGGACGGCTGAAAAAAACATGTGGAATGATTGTATGAAAGCACATTTTAGGACAATTATTAGTACTATGCTCTTTTTTCTGTTGCTTTCTTCATTCTAAGGTTGAAATGATTAAAACGTATGCGGCTTATGGAGGTTTTTTTTATGTGGGTGACTTTGAATTGGTTGAAACCTGAAAATCATGTTCACTTTTCCCATTGGAACAAATGGGACATAATCTACATGAATACAGTGACACTGAAACAGGAAATGATATCTTGTTAATGATATATTTTTGCAGATTTTTTTGACTGTAGTTCAAACTGTTTCACATATAAACTACTACCTAATGCAACACACTGATCTTGCAACTATTGTTTTCTTTTAATGCAAACTACACTTAGAAATATGTGTATTCAGTCTAAGATTGGTAATACAAAAGCAGATTTAGCCCTGCCTACAAGTGTCCATTTACAACCTGTTTAGAGGTTTCATTTGTGTAAAACTTTGCATGAGTCACTGCAGTGAATATTTTATGATTTGCATTTGTTTTTCAGTGTTCCCAGATTGTATTACCTCTACTCTTACTTATGTCTACAAACAAAAGCACAAAAATAAAAAAAAAAAGTGGTACCAGCCACAATAAACCCCGCCCCTCACATGTATTTTAGCTTGTTTTGGCATCAATCGAGCTAACGTCATGTGGTGTCAGCATGTCAATTGCCTATATGTGCCAAGTTTGAAGTAAATTTAAATAAAATCGATGTTTTTATCGACGTTTTAAATTTCTCCAATTGTGAGTAAATGGGTGAATAAAAATGGCATTAAAAAGTCATAAAAATCTGAATGACTTTTCCCAAAACATCTATTGTGGCAATTTATAATCCCAGTTTGTTATGAATTCGACCAATTTGCTGATACATTATTAACAAACACACAGAGAAACAAACAAATTGAACCAAAAACAGTACCCCTAGCTTGCCCTTTGGGAGGGGGGTGGGGATGGGGGGGTGATAGGTGCCTCCAAATTAGTCTTCTTGCTCTTTGGTGCTGACCCTACAGTCTGTGAATGCAACATAGTGGTGGTGAAGGTCAATGTAGACTGTTAATGCCATAGCATAGTAAGCATAACGTTTGTATTTTACATTCAGTGAGCTAAAGAGGGAGGCACTATTATCTGTGAAGAGACCACAGCCATCAGGATTTTCCTTTAATTCGTCCACTGTTGAGCTGCAGAACAGCAACTCCACAGACATGGAGGTGAGACCGGTGTTTCCAAGGTCACTGATAATCTCTGAATCTTAAATGTAGTCGAACACAAATCTGTTTAAACCCTGTGATAATATGGATCTGTAGTGCGTGCGTCAGTCTTTAAACGTGCACGCGTCTGAGTGTGTCACGGCGAGCGATGTGAGGTAATAAAGATAACCATCTCAGCAACTTCCTCATGCCAGGCAGCCCCTGGGTTTCCCAGCCCTCCTCCACCACAGCTCAGCTTTAAATGCCACGGGGTAGCTACCTCATTGATGATGGGCGATAAAAGAGAATGATATCATATTTGACACCCGCAATAAAGTGGTGGAACTTCAACCTTGAGAGCCAACTCCCTTAGTGCATCATAAAAATGAAAAAGTCTTTGAGACAGAGTCGAAGCCGAGCCTCGCAGCCCACTGCCATTACTTTCATTTAATAGAGCACGTGCATAATTTGGTATCTCCATGAACTAAGCTGTGGAGCTGGCTGATTTTTCGTCATTTAACAGCGTCTGGTAAGTTTTAATTGAACAATGTGTTTGCCCACCAAGGTCTCATAATATATTATAAAACTGTACCGAGGAGGAAATATAAGGACAAAGGTCTTCAGTCGCAATAATGTGATATAAAAGTAATAAATTGTAGAGTTCTACAACAGCGGCACAAGGACACATTAAGTGGATTCTCAGGGTTCAGGTAAAAATAAGTAATAGTATTGCATTATCATTTTGAGGCCAGATATGAAGACCTATTCATGTTGTGTTTTAGGATAAAAACTGAGAGAAAAACAAAAAAAAAACTAAATAAATGGGCCGCTGATGTAAATGATCAGTTTTTGCTGTGGTAATAACCCATAACGCTACACCTGAACAAAATGTAAAAAAAGTCAAGTAAATAAAAATATGTCACAGTAATGTTGACTTGGCTCCATTTACACTGGTATAACCTTTATTAAAATCAATCACTCATCCCTAATATTGACTCAAATGGAAATTCCTGAAAACTGGTTCTAGAGGAGCTGTATTCATGATATAAACTGACAAAAAATTTAACGTAAGATGTTTAGCATGCAGTGATTAGCAAATAAAACCGGTTGAGCTTATTTTTTTTTAAGTTATGGATATTAATTTTAACTTAGGTGTATAATTCAAGCTTGAATAAATATTAATATTATATAAATTTGTTAGATTAGAGACTTGATTTTATAGAAATTATCAACAATGAATATGACAATGTTTGCATTTATAAACTTTCACATAAAAGTGACCAAATATGGTTAATATGTCTTTAGAGAAGTGTAATTTTGGAAATATTCTGCCTGTTATTGTGATCTGTTTGTTTCAATACATATGCATAAATGAAAAGCTGAAGTATAATATTGTTAAAATTGCAAATTATTTTTCTTGATAAATTTCAGCTTTTCATGGTTGTTTAGATCACAGTTGCTGTTGATGATTTTTAATGCATAATTTGAGGATGTAAACATTTTCATAATATAATTGAACTTTTAACATAGGAATGTGACAGAAAAAGCTTGGAAATTAAGGTTTTTTTTATGTTATTATATTTGTTATTTAAACATTTTACCATTAAAACATACAGAAAAGTTTGGAGTTGACATTATTTATACTGTCACTTTTGGGCAGAAACCTCTTAAGTCTTTTTTTTTTTTTGTTCATAAAACTATAGCTCAGTCTTCACATTGGCCTGATGATTTTAGAAATAATTGTTGAAAATGGTTTGCGATCTTTTTACTTCATTCGTTTAGAATATACATTGTTTTTCCAGTTTCCTGAAATTAACCATTTTGAACATAAAAGGTTTCCCTCGGACAGTAACAGCCCCTGAACTAATATGACAAATGGGTTTCTATGGAGACCAGAACGGCTCAGGTACCACAGAGAATATTGATCTGGGTCATGGGTCTGTGGTGTAAAACAGATGACCAGTGTTCGGTACCTGACAGGGCTGCGTTTGTCGTCGGGATCGGACGCGCTGACGGAGCCAATGACGGTGTTTCTACCCAGGTCTTCCTTGACATCTAACAAGTAGCTGGCTCGCTCGAACACCGGCGGCTCATCCACGTCCTCCACGGTGATCTTGATTGAGGCCTCGTCGGTGAAGGGGCCCACGGACAGAAAGCGGGAGTTGATGTGAGCGTTTTCCACCTGGACACGCAGACTGTACTGCCGCTTCCTCTCAAAGTCCAGAGGCTGAAAAACAAAAAGACAAAAAACCCAACATGTTCAATCTACACTTCACCTTTCTTTGCTTTCTCTGTAAACTTTTGTCTTCGCCCCTAATTGCAGCTTTTGTTAGTAAGATTTTATTCGAAAAAAAACATTGATTTGTATGCAGAAACACATTGAGCTGTTGATTCTGAGAGAACTAATCTCCATTCTGAGCATCCTGCCGCATTTAATTTAAGGTCAGATTGGGATTTTATTCATTAAACTGACAATCTTTGCAGAACATCTTCTAATGAGCTGGCGTGAAGAGGCTCAGTGTCTTGTTCAAGGACACTAACAAGACTGTTGATGGACACACATGGGCTGAGGCTGGGATCAGACCTGTACAGACCTGCGGCCTTTCCTTTATTGCTGCCACACTGTGATTAATCAGACAGATGTGGCCTTTTGGTCGACGTCTAACATGACAGCGACGCAGTTAGGATTATTTACACAAATATGACTCGTGCCATCATCAAACATTAAGGCGCTTCTAGACAGATAATCTCATTGCTCGAAGCTAATTTTATTATTTTACATAACAATCACGGTTGTTTTCCTCCGTTAATGTCCGCGGTCACCACAAACTTCGGGCTTTTACGTCAAATAGCGCGTTGGCTTTGTACCATTTCTTCAGATATCGGGGTCAAACATGTCACATTTTCAATCAACTTCTTAGATGTTTGTTCCTTTTCAGTCAATTTCCTGATGCTTGCTGTAGCTTGATGAAACAATCAATCAAAGCTGTCTGTACATGTTTGGCGGGTGACATCTGCTCATTTTGGTTTTGTTTCTTGTGAAATGAAAAGATCAGTATAACAGATTAGTGTATGAGCTGCTGGGTTCGGCGGTCAGTGGATAACAACACTGCAAAAAAAAAAAAATGTTCGTTTTCATAATGTATTTTGTTTGAAGAGGCTCATATAGATTCTGCACATTTCTAATGGGATATTCATTAATAAAAACTGTTTGATGAAAGATTCACCTGTTATAAGAATAATGAATGCAACACGAACCCTTTAACCTCTAACACGGTACTTCTGCTGTGTATGTCTGTCTGTAGAAGTAAGCACTTGAGTTCCTTTTATTTAGCGGTTTTGTTTTACAGTGTGTTTTAGGGTCAGAACAGGGTGGAACAGCAGAAAAAGACAAAGGGAGGAATTGAAGTTTGATAGGTTTTTACTAAATAAGGCACTCAGAATATATGCCAATAAGACATTTAGGATGTTAAACATGAATTGTGAACTGGAACGCACTAAACAAGTATTTGAATTTAGGCCCAGTAGTTGTTCGTTTTTTTGTCTAAATCTTTTTGACACCTGGTTGTACTCCATAATGGTCAAAACCTGTTCAAAACACTTAAAATTTTTTTTACCACAACACTACAAACGACAGTCCAAACAAATATCCACTAAGAAAAGAGTGAAGAAAAGGAGAAAAAAAAATCATCTTAATAATTTTTTAAACAAGTGGGTCTCACTCGCTGCTCTGTGTTTGGCCTCCATTCCAAAAACTGAGCATGCTCAGACATCTATGGAAAGACCGAGGTCAGCATGTTTTGAAATTTGTCTTATTGAGCAAACTGTAGAATTTTTAGGAATATTTGAAATAAACCATACTTTCAGAACGCTCACCACAGACGCGTTAGGGGTTAAAGGGTAAAAACACTAGATAAAAACACTTATGTAAAAAAAAAAAAAAAAAGAAGTAAAATCACCACAATACTGCAAACAGTAAAAACAAATAACCACAAGGAAAACAATATGTAAAAACAAAAAAAGCCTATTCTATTCTATTTTTATAGCAAGTCAGTCTCTCTCTGCTCTGTTTTTCCACAAAACTGAGAGAAAATGGAGAGAATAGAGTCTATTCTATCAGCATGTTTTGAAATTCTTATTTTGAAAGTTGAAATTGTTGAATTTTTAGTAATATTTGAAATAAACACTCACCACAGATATGTGATGTGATATATACGTGAAGTCCAAAGGGTTAACACTAAAACTACACCCCCGCAGCCTCATAATACGGCCCCTGGCGTTTGACAACAAATAAGCCTACACTATTTGTATGTCGTTTTTTGCACAAACAGGCTTTCACTTTGCCCTTTTGTTTACTTAAAAGCAGGACGCTTTGTTATTTTTCATGTACAATCCCTTCATGATGCGGCGCCTACTGTAATTTCTGGACTGTTAGGATGATTAGCAGCCTGATTCCTGCATGATTACAAATGTTTTCTGTTGTTTTTGCCTTTAAACACAGGTTGGCTGTATGTTTTGTGCTTTCATGTTCCTTTCTCTGAGGTTTTTTTTTTTTTTTTTTTTTAAGTTGTAGCCACTGAAGGTATACCCCTATTGATGGAAATAATTGGGGAGCGGTGCATTTTAATGAATGTGCGCCACGCTCTGAGCAGGAGCAGCTGGATCAGAGTGAGCTTTCTTGGAGGCTGCCTACTGTACATATGAAAGGATGGTGGGTCCCTGATGGTTGGAACCGGCCAATGAAAGCTTGAAAAATCCAGATGGAATGAGCATTTTTTCTGAAGCTGTGAATAATAACATAATAGTCAAGTCATTGATTTTCAGTTTTTCGTGTTAATGCGCGCGTGGGGGTGTGGGGGGGGTACACGTCAACAGGAGGAATATGTTGCTTTGAAGGACTAGTGCAAGCAGGGATGGGACACACTCCCACTTGACAAGCCCATTTAATTAGTAGGTTCAGAATTAGGGCACGCTCGCTCCCCACACACCCTCTACCCGCACACCACATCTACTACATCACTGCTACAAAAGGCAATTATGTCATCTTCCACTTAATGATGGCATGATGGAAGCGATCGATTGAAAGCTGCAGAGAGCGCGCTTGATAAGGCAACTGCCAGATTCTGTTGAATACATCAGAAACACACCACAGCACACCGCTGAATGCTGCGATCCATACCGAGCATCAATATTTCTGCTTTGGTCTCAGCTGAGAGGAAGAATGAATCTCACTGAAAACACATGTACTGGGAGTGTGGGCAAGTGTAAGTTCAAATCTAATAACTCCACTGTCCATCTTCAGGTAGTCGGCGTGTGTAGAATTAAAAAAAGTTTCTTTATGGTTTGTAGAAAAGGGATAAATCTGACCACAAGACTCTCGTTAAACCCGTTTCTGTGGCTAATTAAAGCTTCCTGTTCAGGTCTATTTTTACTATCAGTTGACAGCAAAAATATCATATGGTAATTTTTTTTTAAATAAAATCACGTTTGAGTTCATCATGGTTCAATCAATGCAACTATTTCAACATCGGACTCCATTCTTTTCATTTTAGAGCTGTGAGCAGTGGGGAAAAGAGCAGAACATGTAGCTGTATGTATGTTGTATGTATCTATAAAAGTGCAATATTGTGTATGTAAATAATGTCACAGTGATTACTTTTTACTAATGCTGCCAAATGATTAAAATTTTTAATCACACAGGATTGCTGTGGATTATTTTCGATTAATCCTGATTAGATATCATTCATTTTTAATCTATATTAATCATGTTTCATTGTGCATCAGTAAACAGATTCAAGAAAGAGTGGAATACATATGCACTTAACATGTTTGTCACAAGCTGGGTGACGTGTTAGCCCAAGTACTAACAGAATCCCTACCTAACGTATGGCATTTTAAGATGGAAGTGCTTTGGTGAAGAGAAAACTCCTTCCTGCAGAGTGTGGATAATACTTTATGTCAGTCGACTGTTCCGTCCTGGGTTTATTGTTGTCCTCATATTTCCATCCAGAGGAGCATCTTTATGGGATGGTTCTGCTGCCTGTCACTACTGGATCAACTGCCCATTTGTGCATGTGTGACAGTAACTCTACTTGGACAAACTGCCTGAAATGTGTTGTCAGAGTCATTCAGAGTCATTCTGCACTGCAAATGGATTAATTGCGTTAAAAAAATTTTTAATCAGACTAATCATTAATGCATTATTTTGACAGGCCTACTTTTTACATAAGTACATAATAATAATAATAATAATAATAATAATAATAATAATAATAATACACTACTACTCTATCAATGAAATTATTTTTTTTCCAGGTGTATTATAGTTAATGCATTTATTTTTTTCATTTTAAAAGGACATTTCTTGCAAAAGGACATTTTTTTTGTCACCAAAACATGCAAGGCCCTGATGTCACATCTCTTTTATGTCATTTTCTATCATTGTAGCTGTAATCAGCTGCTGTCAAAAGCATCTACAGCACATTCAGCTTTCTTTGTCCTGCTGTTATTACGGACATGTCTGAACTAGCCACAGCCATTCATCTGCTGACATTTAACCTGTAAAGGTCTCAGACTTATGGGAAATCACATTCATTGAAGCTTACTAAAGACATATATTGAATTAGCCATTGCATTAGATGTTCTTATCTAGAATTGCACAGTATGTTGTTGTAAGATTACAGCACATTCAAAGGCTAGATTTCTAACTTCATGTGTTGTTTTCTTATAAATGTCAGCGTTACTTTGAAAGATTATTGCTGTTAGAACAAACATATAAGCTTTGATTTAACTTTGTATCTCTCAGCTTCGGATATCATTTTTTCAGGGAACCCTGGCAGGCAAAACCCAGGGCATAACCAAAAATAAATAAATAAATAAAATAAAGCATCCCCCGCTGCGCCGATGACTCAGGGCTGAATTTTTAATCAACTCAACAGGATTATGAAAGTAGAACAGTCAGAGGGCAGCATTTACAGAGATTTTACACACTAAATCAAGGATACATGTTCACACTTTAAGCTTCAGTGTTCATTTCAGACTTATTTGTCATATCAACATCGTTTGTTTATTGCTTCTTTTTAGCACAATGGTCACAGTTCTGATCTAAACACGCTGGAAAAAGAATAACAACAATGACAACTCGCACAAGTTGCCCATTTATTTTTGGTACACTTTCACTTAATTGTAATATGCACTATGTATACGTGTTAAATTTGAGCTGCAGTTAAAGCAGAACAATATGCAAAAACATGATTTGATGTTTTGGCAAGTAATTTTATTACAATTGTAGTAGAACTGATCATTTTTTGATTCCATCTTTACTAACAAAATGACATCGGAATGTTGATTTTTGCTTGAGATTAGTAAACAATAAGACACATTTCACTTATGATATTATGTTATGGCAGATTTTAGCATTATGATAAAAAATGCAAACTGAACAGTCTAACTGTTGCACCTGAGTCCCAGATGTCTCACAGTTAATGTACTTATTTATTAACCGTTTGTTTTGTTTTTATGTTTACCCGCCCCCACCCTCTACAGGCTGTTCTTAATTGCTTGCCTGGGTAAATACGGGTTAAATAGAAATAAAATAAACAAACAACTTGGTCATGTTATGATTTTAACAATTTTTTCTGCATCACATATGGAAGTGAAGTCCAAACTGAAGAGCACATGTGATTTGTCATATAAAAAAAAGAAACAGACCTGTAAAAAAAAAACAAATAAAAACACTTTGCAGCGGTCCAAATGTTGGCAAACCGGGTCTATAAAAAGCAAAAGGGACAAAAAAAGTGGGAGGGACATGGCTCAGATCCTCATTGGGCGGTACAACCTTCCTCATAAAACCCTCCAACATTCACAACCTAGTGGATTGTAATGTCACTGACCTTCCTCAGCTTGATGATGCCATCCTGCGAACTCTTGTTGGTGACTATATCGAACATGCCGGGCCCGTCGCTGCTGATGATCCGGTAGTCCATCTCTGCGTTTTCACCGATGTCAGCGTCTATCGCTCGGATCACTCCCACCCCAGATCCCACTTCAGTGGACTCGGGCACTCTGAACTCATACAGAGCTGAAAAGGGAGAATTAGATTTCTTTTTTTATATGGAATTAAAAGAAGAATCTTTCAATCAGAACACAAAATGTACCAAAGAACAAAAAGCCAAGAGGAGGAGCACTATTAATAGTGTAAATGATTCAGAGTTTCAGAGAAAGACCATGACGACCGAGGTCACATCCTTGGTATTTCTTTTCAAGTCCATTTCCATTATTTCTTCACAAAGGCTCATTTCAACTAAGACATGAATCAATACTTCTTTTATGGCTTCTTCATGACCAAAATGTGAATCGGAAACACTGCCTAAAAATGTACACACAAAAATAACACAAAACCACGTGAAAAAAACCCAACAAAAAACAAAGTCCAACGTGACACCCAACAGGCATCATATCCCCAGTACTTTTATGACCCCGTTAGTGAAATAGAAGCCGTATAAACATGTGAGTCACAGTGAGCAACAACACAAGAGAACAGGTCAGGGAGAGAGTGAGTCACAGCCAATCGGAGACCACCAATCTACGAGCCAGCCAGGGCGGGAAACGGCAACGGCGAGGAAGGAGATTTAGTGCCCCAACATTTGCAGATCAGCTGTGGAGTCGACATTTCATATGTGGTAAAACATATTTCATTTCCAAAACATTGGCCCTTTCACAGAAGCCGCTACAAGCATTATTGACTCAGTCTTTAAAGTTTAGGGTGTGACATAAATTTCAGCCAATTTGCCGAACATAAATTAATTGCCACTTCTTCTTCTCTTTCTTTCTTTCGTATTTATTTTGCGAGATGATTTCCTGGTTTGAGGCGGATAAATTGATAGCTGCCTGTCGGCGGCGGTGTCGGCGGCGGCCCTGGCTGCATCTCGTATGCTTAAATAAATAGCCGGACTGCAGGAGGGAACGGGCGTGATATACACACAGCCTGCGGAGACAAACAGCACTGACACACTAATAAAACATGCTGACAGTGTTTTGGCAACGCCTGAGTCGGCAGGTCTCCGTGACGTTGACACTTGGCTCCACACAAACACGCCAATACAAACACACGAGCGCACACACACACATACACACACCATCTCGGCGACGCTCCATGAGAAGGGATCCCTAGACTAACAGGTATTTAGCATTGGGTGGAAAAGAAGGAGGCATCACTCCGGCAGACAACAATGATATCGCTCCCTGACACTCTGCCTCCTCTGGGTGTCCCATTACAATATCTCTTCCTCTTTCTTCCTCTTTCAATCTTCCCCTCCTGTCCCTCCTCCCTCTTCCACCCATCACTGGCTGTCTTCCTGTCGTCCACCTCACTCTTCCTCTTTCTTCCTCTATCTTCCACTTCTGTCACTGTATCTATCTATCTCCATCCTTCCCACTTTTCATTCACAAGCATAGGGGGCTGAGATGACAGCACCGCCACCCCCCTCCCCTCCTGTTTTCTTCGTAACCTCTATCCAACTGCTGATGGGAGGAGGGCGTGATAAATATGGGGAAAAGAGGGGAGGGGGGGGTTTGTGCTGTTCGCGGATCTGCACACTGTAGTACAGTTTGGCACTCGCTTTTACTGAGGGGAAACACGACGACACCGGTAATCTGTCAATCTGATCTGGGCTGCCTTCGCCGTTTGCCAGATGCACAAGAGGAAGTGAGACGGGCAGGGAGGGAGGGAGGGAGGAGGGAAAGAGGACGGTGGCAGTGGTGGTGGGGTGGGGGTAAAGAAAGAGAGACAATGTGTGAGACTGAAAGGGAGTAGGAGGGAGTAGATAGGAAGGACTGATGATTGATGAGCAAGAGGTTAACAAAAAGAGCGGAAAGAAAAAAAAACACACCAAGGACAGTCGCAGCACTAAACTGAGAACACTGGTTTTATGGAGTGAAAGGGGGCCGAAGAAAGACTTAATAGCGAGGAGATAGACAACCAGAGAGGAAGAGTCGAAGAGATAAAACCCAGCGAATGTACTCTCTTCATTTAATAGGGATTACAGGCCTGATCTGATGCACTTTGCAGGACCCTTTGCTCTGTCATATGGCTCTATATTTAATTATTCACTGCCTTTAAGAGGCCCGGCCTTAGTCGCACAAAACCCAGAGCTCCCTGTAATAATCCAAATTCATTTTGAAAACTGACACCAGATGGGGGCTGGCACCGGCACACACTGACAAGTGGGTTTTCATGGGCTGAGGACTGGTCATTCTGCATGTGTGTGTGTGTGTGTGTGTGTGTGTGTCTTTTCCAGAAGGCTGTACTCACTCTTGGCGAAGCGTGGCGGGTTGTCGTTCACATCCGAGAGGGTGATGCTGACCGTTGTGGTTCCCGAGAGCCCACCCATCTGTCCAGCCATGTCTTTAGCCTGGATGACAACCTGGTAGTTCTCTTTGACTTCTCTGTCCATACCAGGCAGGGCTGTCTTTATCAGGCCTGAAGAGAAATCAACAGAATCACAAATCGTTTCGTTCCTTTCTTCTATTTCATAGAGAGAGAAAAAAAAAAAAATTGAGTAATCTAAATGATAATCAGCAGGCAATCATGATAAAAATAATTATTAACTGGAGCAATTAATACATGTTAAAAATTAAATTCAGTGGAAATTCAATTTGCTGCTCAAATCGAATGTCTTTGATAGGACAGGGTTTTTTTTTTTCCCTCTTCGTTTACTATTACCTAAAGCATTATGTGAGTCGCGCTCAACATGAGAGGCACCCATGACCCCGTCGACCTCAGACTGTAGCGAACAATGATGTCTGGAAGCAGTAAACATCCCCTTATGGGTGAGTTGAACAAAAGCAGATAGGTGCTGCTCTGTTATACCCCGTGCTTCTGTCAATCTGGGGTATATATTTTTAAAAATCTGCAAAAACATTTACTCTGATTACCCCTAATTTTACTGAATAGAAAAGTTAGAGTGCTTTAGAGGAGATTCACTACTGTGCACAAACTATAGAGCCAAAAAACAGCATAAACAGCTTTGGAAATAAGTATTTGACGATCTCTGATTTTCAATAGGGGTTTGACCTTTTAATACTATTTTGGAAAATTACTTGCTCTTCCACTGCTGTGCAACATCACCTTACTTGCCATGACAAAAATTGCCATTAAACACATCTTATTTCTTTATTAAGTGTCTGAAACAAATATTTAATGTGCTTTTTGTCTGTTTACAAACCAGGAAACCCTTAACAAGTCGCATTTATAAGAAGTTTTTGACTGTTTACTCTATCATACCAATCTAATACTTACATTTCCAAAGCTGTAGATACCATTTAAGGCCAGGACGAAAACATAATAAGTAATTTATTTAGACCTAATAATTAGACTGTAGTAGACTTCCTGAAAAATGCAAGTATATGTAACTGAAGAACACAAAAACACAAGAAATCCATAATGCTAAGTAGATATGAGGCTAAATCTTGTTCAGTATAAGAGTATGCTAATTGCTGTTTTTTACTCCACACATTTTCTGCAGTTGAATAAATGCTCTTTAGGTATCCACCAAAGCAATGGAATAAAACTTTAATTCTGTAGATATTAGTCAACTTAAACCCACTGACACTAGTAGAGACTAGCCCAAGTAAACACCAATGACAAAAATGTTACATACAAGTTCTTCAAAAGACACTGCACACGCGACACACAGAAATAAGTAAATGACTTTAGAATTCCTCGTTTGTGCGTTTTCTTCCTGCTGTCTTCTGATTGTATTAACCCTTATCATAGTCATATTAATCCTGCCAAAGTCACAAGATTGTAACAAGCAACATCACTAAATGAATTCCAGATAGAGTTTGTTACCACCTCCCACCAACAGATGGCGAGCCCTTTAACCCCCAACACCATTTCAGGACATTTCTATTCAAAGTGAAGAAGAAACATCAGTTCAAACAGTGTTGGTTCAGTAAATAAAGTTAATTTAATTTTAGTTTTGATAGATAAGGACAGATTTGGACACTGATGACAACATTTATTCTCATCATTAACTTCCAAAGCCAATATTTTCTCATTTTACAGTACGAGTTTATCTCTAAAACCTTTCAAGCTAAAGCTTTTTGAAATCTTTACATAAAAATGTAATATTAAAAAAAAAAAAACACCTCTACAAACTAAAGGATTAATTTTCTTTGGATAAATGTTGCCAAAGAGGCAGTTCAATAAAGCTTTGATTCTGGAAATATTAACCAATTCTGACAATATTACTAGCACAAAATGAAAAAAAAGTTAATTAAGTTAATAAAAGACATTGAGAATTCACTTGAATAACTGAATATCGCAAGAAATCAGCAAAACACATAATTGAGTTCATAACATAATGTCAGTTTTTTTTTTTTATTTCCCACATTTTGTTAATATTCCACAGCAGGAATAAATGAGATCGGTCAGACATCCACCAATAAAACCATCAATCAAAATTAAATTGTGAAAATATTATTCAACTTTCACCAATTCACCAAAGCAGCGTCTACATTAACACAAAATGACAAAAATAATTATTAAGAATGGCTTTAAGATGGCACAATCCAAGGACCGGCTTTGCAAATAAGATAAAACATATACTGAGGCTCAGATTTCTATGTCACTACAGTAGTATATATCCTAATTACCTCATATTTTCTGTTTTTATTAACATTCTGGAGCCATTAAAAAAGCTTTACAGAACCAGATTTGACCCAGGGGACTCCAATTGACAATCACTGCTGTACAACCAGTACACAGTGATGAATTAGTTACGGAGAAATATACCAACGGTGCAGTTCAATATGTCAGCAGTGCATAACAGAATAAGCAAATAGTACATGCAGCTTTGGAAGTACGTCGCAAAAACGTGTCGCATTTGTATAAAATCAGTCAGATGACATAAAAATAATGAAGTGTTTTCACAGGTGAACCGTACAGACCTGAAAAACCCAAACCCCCCCCGCTCCCCTGAAACACTGCTAAAAATAAGCCTGTCTGCATCAGCTGTATTGAATTAATGATATTTCATTTTTGAGATTTATGCATCTACAGGCCAGATAATTAAACCACTAAGAACATTTTATTACTGAAAGGTCAGTCCTCTTGCTCAGTATGCAGAGCAGCGGTGAGCTCAGCGGCCACCCAGAAGCACATTCCGGTGTCTGCGTTCATGTGATTTACCTGGTGAGTGGACCAAAGGGCCAATCTACCCAAACCACGACGCATTCCTTTAATTTTCCAAGTGTACAATCTGCCTCCAAAATGCATTCAGCGACGTTTATCTTCTTTTTTTTGGAATTAAGACGGCGTTAACGTTTGGCCTTTTTAAGTGCGTTGCCGTCGTTTACCCGTCTCATCTCTGACACGTTAGATCTCTAGTTTGGAGTCAGGACAGGGACCGAGTGAAGCGGTAATTGGCAGCGCATTCAAAAAGGTGTGCTCCATCTCCCATCAGAGCCGAGTTCTTAAATCCTGTTTGCTTTTTTTTTTTTTTTGCACGTTTCAATGTGAGGCATCATAAAAGAGAAGCAGGTGGTGATAGTGAAGGGAGGAGGAGGAGAGATAGACAGACATACTGGAGAGGGAAAATAAATAAATAATAAATTCACCCTAAATAAACTGCTTTGACAAACTTCACCAATTTCAGCCTGAATAGATGATTCGCCTCATATCAAACAATAAGACGAAGAGGTATCACTGGTCCACGCTGTTCAAAAGGCCCTCTGACTTGCTCTTTTCTTCCTCCCATATAACAAGGCGGATAAAAAAGAAAGAACAATGCAGCTTCAGGTACTTTTTTTTTCCCTTGTAAAGGCAGCGATTTTTTTCCTCAGACAACAACATACTGTTAAAGAGAGCAGCAGTGTAGGGACTAATGTGTTACAAAAGTAGTGCATCATAGTAATGCATTACTTCTTGCTGTAATGCAGTAGTGTAATGCATTACTAACTCATTTTCACTAATATTTTACTTGGTGCATGTTCAGTAGTGCTTGTGCTACAACACACTTTTCGCTCCTAATTTAATAGCTTAATGAAGACAAAAAAAAAACAGTAAGATTCCCACACAGGCCTTAAGGCACAGTAGTCAAACATACCGCCCAAGGGCCAAAAAAACAGCCCGCCAAAGAGTCCAATTCAGCCTGTGGGATGAATTAGCAAAAATTCACTTAAGACAGTAACAATCATTTTAGTTCAGGAGCCTAATTCAACCAAATTCTCTTTGTTTTAGTGTTTAAAAAAATAAATAAAATAAAATTACATGAATATTTTTACATTTACAAACTATCCTTTCACAGAAAATGTGAATAACCTGAACAAATATGAACACTTTAAAACGTCAATTCAATTTTACCAATATTCTGTCTAAATGTTTGGTGTATTTGTAGATCCGCTGTGATCTGTAAGTTGTAATAAATGAGCAAATGAGAAGCTCAGGCAGAATGTTGTCACTTTTAAGGGCGTTAGTTTTAGCTCAAACACATGCCATCAGTGCTGCTCAATGATATCTGTGGCCGAATGTGAAGTTCAAGTCGAAATAAAACAAACCATGAATCTTCTTTTATTTTTTTTCACTTTCTTGCCCGTTACCTGCCCACATTTTGTTTAATTTTACCTGCGCCTATACCCTTAAAAACACTTTTTTTTGTACCCCTTAGTTGTGAAAGGTGGTGCTGTAGGCTTACATATATGTTACAGACTGTTTGATGCCAGACAGATCAGCGACCCTTTCTTTAGTCGATTACTCTCAGTAGTTCAATCTGTCAAAGTGACGGACAGCCTTCAGAAATTTCCATCATCTATTTTCAGTTAGCACAACCTCTGGTATTACTTTTAAAAAATATACAAAATGTATAAATAACATGTAAAATACAAATGTATCAGAATCAAATCGAGTGCCATATTGTGGTGATTTGAGGGAGCAGATGACAGAAATACAACAGACAGGGAGGAAAGTTCACAGGTACTGTTTAATTACATAGACCGGCGTTCTTTGGACGTCCGTTCTCTGGGACTATTCTCAAGAACATACTCTGCGTTCTTTGCATTGAGAAATAGCTTATATGCAACATGTAACACATTACAATTCTGAGACAGTCATATTGTAAGGTAAGGAATTACTTTTAAAAAATCTGTAATATGTTAAAGTTTGAGAGGAATTTCCACAATACTGCTGCTCAGGTGGTGTTACAGCGAGAAGTAAGGAACATAAAGCCCTTTTATGAAGAACATCACGTTCTCTGTATATATGTGTCTACCTTTGTTATTGCTTAATGATTCCAGTACACACATGCAGACAGAGGAGAACAGAAACAAATCCTGCTTATAATGTGATGTCCAGGCATGTCTTTGTGTAAGAGGGGATGTCAGCTTACATACCACATGTGGGATAAACCATATTACTGTTAATCCCTCTGCTAATCTGCAAATGGCTTTTTTGTCGTTTCCCTTTTGTTTAAGCAAAAAAAAAAAAAAAAAAGAAGACACGAGCGGGATGTGTTCCAATGCGCACATTAATGATTAAAACTTCCAAGCGGCTAGATTTTGAGGTTGGTGATTTACCACTCTCGGTACGACAAATCCCCCCCTCGTCATCAGCCCAGGAGAGGAGGCAGACGTGGCGGTGTTTTGGTTAGGTTAGAACAGGGGTGTCAAACTCATTTTAATTCAGGGTCTACATTCAGTCCAATTTGGTCTGACGTGGACCGGAGCAGTAACATAACAGCAGTGAAAAAAGTCAAATTAAATCATGAATATGTTCACGTTACAAACTATCCTTTAAAAATGTGAATAAGATGAACAACCTGCCTTAAATGAGTGATATTTTGCTTTTCTTAATAGAATTATGCATTTTCAAACATTTCTCTGTGGTCTACATAAACTGTAAATGCTCTGCTTGGGTCTGAATTCTTCATTAATTCAACTCCACATGTCCATCTTCAACCCTTTTTCTGAGTAATGACACCAGAAAAGTCATTTTGAGCACTGGCCCTTTAAATGCACAATCCACTTCAGGCCCCGCCCCCTCCAGGTTGTTGACTGTGCTGCTCTGTCCCGTTCAATCAACTGAATATTTTCGGTAATCAGCTCAAAGTTTGGACATATTTCCAGTTTTTACTACAACCACTGCTGCTGCTGCTAAAAAAAAAGACAATTATATCACACTCAGACAAATGTTCATCATCAAATGTTGTGATGTAACTAGTTAGAGACATAAAAAATTAAGCAGGAATTAAAACAGGTTGTAGAAGTGATTGAATTGATTTTTTTGCCAAAATGAATATAAAGATAACTTCGCAGCACCTGGAGGGTTTGAATACAAACTTTATAAATGCATAAATAAATGAACCAAAGACTAAAAAATGAAAAGCAGCAAAATATGACAAATTTAAGAAAAACAAGTGCAGTTTTAACAATACTCAGTCTTGGTTAATTAGTTACACACGTGCATTACAACTTACAGATCACAGTGGATCGATAAATACATCAAACATTCAGTAACAGGCAGAATATTGGTAAAAATACACTTATTTTTCTTGAGACATAACATGTTCATATATGTTCAGCTTCATATTTTTGGTGAAATGGTAGTTTATAATTTACCTTTTTTTTTTTTTACAAAGCGAAAAATGTGGTATTATTTATAGATTATTATTAGACTGAATGTGGAACCTGATTGTTAGTATCTTCAGTGCAAATTTAGTATTTCACAAATTCCTCCCATGGCCCACAGGCTGTATGTTTGACTACTGTGGGTTAAAAGAAAAAGCTTTTCCCTGATTTCACCTCTTGTATTTCTGCCTCTGTTAGTTTTGCAAAATGGCCACTTTCAGATAAAGAGTGGAAACTTGTTGCATTTGGCTGTGGGTTACATCTGTAGGTGGACTGTACAATGGAAGGAACATTGTTAGAGCAGCAGGATTTTTGTTTTTATTTTATTTTTTTCTTAGTATTTTTGTTCATTTCCACAAACATTAAATACAGGGCCAATCCTGTGCTTCAGTGAGGTCAAGAAGCACGTTGGGTTTTATAACACTACACAGTGATCCAGAGATTTTATAGAGATTTTGAAGCTGTAACTGGTGAGTATGAGTGGCATTTGTCAGTTTATGACCTTTCAAGAGTTGTTTTATTGCATGTGTTTACTTTTTAGCAAGTGTTGCTTGGATGTTTTATGACAAGAGGAGGTACACTAACACATTAAGGTTGAAATTTAGAGTATTTCAGTGAGTGCCCTATAAAGGGTTTAATGAGTAAAGAGTGACTAGACGTCCACGGTAGTCAGAAACGGTTCCTACAAGTTAAATTTCAGACTTTTTAAGGCTCCATAGAACAGAATTTAAGTCCCATTTCACAGCTTATAGGTGGGTTGCACGTTACGTCACATCTGCGCGCAAACCTTAAATGGTGGTCAACTGGTGCTGCAGCCCATTGAAAACACTGTGAAAACACCCTTGGAAAATGCCTCAATTT
>JAPSES010000115.1:1412165-1430232 GCA_029822895.1 Maxillicosta whitleyi
ACTTGGGGTGGGTTGGGGTGGGGGGGGGGGGCAACAAGCGCTCAGAGTCATGATTAAGTGTGGCGCTTGAAGGTTGATGCCTTAATGGCGTCTTCAGGAGGCAAGATCTCAGGTCACGGCCCCTGGTTCTGTAAAGTGTATACCACACACTGATAATCCATTCTTCTTCAGCTATTAGTCCTTTTACAAGCTAAAAGGACGAGTGGCACATCAATCAGCACTCTCTAAAGACGAAGAGGTTTGATCATGCACTGCTCTTCCGTTTGATCTTCACTCACTCTTTTATTTTCTCTTCTATTCTACTTTTTTTTTCTTCTTTTTTTGCTGTATTCGCTCGCCTCGTACCACAGCAAATGTTGTAATCCTTTTAGACCAGGGCTGAAAGTCAACTCAGGGAGGACGTATGTTGCAGAATCCCATTTGGTTGGATGACTCTATCCTCCGTGGACGCACGATAGGAATGCAAAGCACTAGCCCCATTCAACTCCTCGCACAAAACAGCCTTTCTTCCTCCCCAGTCGTCCTGACCTTGCCACAACGCTTCACAATCTCCTCAATTACAGTAGGTTGGAAGAGGAGACTGATATCGCGACTTCCGCTCGGCTGCATGTAAAGTAAGCATTATTTGGCCCGTCTTCTTGTACGTCCCCCCCCAATGTTATCTGGGTCGACACTATGTTTTCATTTTGTTGAACAAATAATACCTTCGGAGGAAGTCGTATTTCATGTAGGCCAAGACAGACGCTTTAGGATGCCTTGATGTGAGTGGAATGGACATCGCGCAAGCAGCCGCAGAACTGACAGTAAGCACAAAACATATCGGACAGCCAACAGCAAACAAAGGCCGCGGACGGATGGAAGTCCGATACTTGAGCATTAACCGATCGGAGTATCATGTCATGTTAACTTTCAGATGAAAACATGACTCTTGAGACTAAACGATACACGTTTATAGGATGTGGTTTGTGTCCAAGCATCTCACGTTCCTTTGGGGGATGAAAAAAACAAAACAAAAAAACACAATGAAACGCTATCACAGGTGTTTATATTCATCATTAAAAAAAAAAAAATCAAAAACACTAAACTTTCCAAAGTCATAGTGCTAATTCATTTTTCCGTGGCTGTAATATGCAAATGAGGCAATATCTGGAGAAACTTGCATTAATTCCGGCTGATGGATGGGAAGAATTAAAAAAAAAAAAAAAGTCTGAGCGGTGCATCTTCATAAATATGTATTGACAAGATAGTACATAATGAGACATTTTTAAATGAACAAAAATAGCTACTTTGGAAATGTCAGCATCCAAAAACTTTAAGTTGTGTTGGGTATATGGTGGTTCTCCGAGAAAAGTGGAAAACACTTCTATCCCAGAAGAACGAACAAACAATAAAAATGGAGGAAAATACACTAAATGAGGGAGGAAGTGTGTGGGAGAGCTGCAGAGATATACAGTTTTTTATTTAGTTTTTTTTTTTTGTCAATGTTGCAAATATTTTGCTCTCTAAAGAGGTCACTACTGAGGTGGTGTTACATCACCTAAGCTTCTATATATTTGGCTTTTTCTTTCTTTTTATAACTGCTCCAGATGCTGCAGAAAAGCCAACAGTTCAAATATCACTGACCAGAACAGCTCTGAAAACAGCAGCATCGGGTTTGTCCAAGAGGAGGCAATAAAATCTCGATTTCCAGCCCGAGTTTGTGTTGATATTGTCTGCATTGTTTATGAGCAGGGCTGGGTATCAATACCGGTGCAAATATATTTCAAGCAAATATAATACTTGAGCTTTTGTACAGATAACAAAACATTACTTTTCCGCTATCTTACTGCGAGGAATATTTCAACACAACAAAAGAAACCAACATTCTCATTTATTATTATACTGTGAATCCAAATAGAAAAGCAAGGCCAATAGGTTTAGTTTAGGATTCCTTTATTATTAAACCTCAAATTATGAGCTGTGTTTACCTCGTTTTTGTCAGTTGATGCCAATGATTACTGTAATTTTACCGTAACAAAGGTCTTAGCCCTAATTTATTGGTTGGTGACACCGGTCAATTTATTTCTTTTTAATGTCACGTTTTAAGATCGCCCGGGGCTCTCCAAAGGTCCAGTGCGCGAGATTTATTGGGATCTAATTACAGAAATTAACTATAATATTCATAATTATTTTCTCATTAGTGTATAATTACCTAAAAATAAGAATCATTTAGCTTCTTCTCACCTTAAAATAGTCCGAGCAGTTGTTTTTACAGTTTCACAGCAGGTCCAGTTCATTGCTATGTTTGAGCCAGGAACAGAATTTATTAACCATTTAACAAAAAGTACAGAAAGAGCACCAGTGTAGGGGACAATACAGTGAAGGTAGAGCTGAATATCACTAAAATTACTGTATAAACTATGAGCACTTTAACCCATAAAGACCCAAACGCTCACTGTCGACCAAAAGCATCTACTGATCTATAATGTTTAATACCTTTTGATCCATTAATCCCATCAATACATGTAAATATTTGGTGCAAAATACAGTTTATCATCTTTTCATGGTCATCAGATATGAGCCATTTGGATGTTCAGAGACTCTGTAGTTACCCTGGAAACACCGTCATCTTCTACAATATTGATTTATCAGTAAAACCCATGGAGTTGGATCAATGACAGTGGATGGAGACACTTGGTTTATGTTCAGTTATTGATAGATTTAGAGAAAAAGTTACTTTTTCTTTAATATATCTGTTTCAGATGTAGTATACTTCAACTTTAATCTGAGCTTTTATGAACATTTACATGATCAGTGAATTAAATACAAGAAAATGCTTGATTTGCACTAAAAATTTACAAAATACAGAGGATAATATTACAATAAATGGTGATAAATCATTTAAGAAAGGTTAAATAGAGGGAGAAAAGCATTTGGGAACTGCCACCAAAGTTACACTGGGTCTTTATGGGTTAATGTAACATGCATTTTACTATACTATACTATACTATACTATACTATACTATAGTATTCTATATTATACTATACTATACTATACTATATTAAACTATACTATACCATACTATACTATACTATATTAAACTATACTATACTATACTATACTATACTATATTATACTATACTATACTATACTATACCATACTATACTATACTATATTAAACTATACTATACTATACTATACTATACTATACTATACTATACTATACTATACTATATTATACTATATTAAACTATACTATACTATATTATACTGTATTAAACTATACTATACTATACTATACTATTCTATACTATACTATATTATACTATACGATTCTATATTATACTATACTATACTATACCATACCATACCATACTATACTATACTATACTATACTATACTATACTATATAGTATACTATATTATACTATACTATACTATTCTATATCATACTATACTATACTATACCATACCATACTATACCATACTATACTATACTATACTATACTATATATTATACTATATTATACTATACTGTACTATACTCATACTAAAAATGGACACTTTAAGATAACCTGCAGATACTGTTTTAGTTTGGGAACTGTGCTGAATTTTAGATGGACTGGAAAAAAACAGACTTCTGGTTATGATTATTGAGTCTTATCATCATCACCAGAATCAATTTCCCATTTGGCTGGTCTGGTCCAGTGTAGAAACATTAAACTGGTCTGATTTATGCAAACAGACTGAACTGACATTGGCCTGTTTGTGCGATATCATCGCTGAAACCTTGTAAGTCAATTTTTTGGTCGTAAAATGATTCTATTGGTCAGTCTGACGGTTTTAGAAATATTTAACCGATGAAAGGTGTTGAAAATGGCTTGTGACTACATCTCTTAAGTCCATTCATTTATTTTGATTATCTTTTTTCCAGTAGTTGCTTTGATATGTGCAAAACTTTACTGATATTTGCTAAATGTCAAAAAAACAGAAGTGCATAAGGTCAGTTTTTTCCATTAAATGGAAAATATAATAATTTGTTTATTTATGATGGGATGAAACAAGAAGTCATTCCATAAACATACCGATGAATGTAAATATCGTGTTGATTTACAGATATATTCATTATTATTATATATTTACCCCTCTATCCTGTACTAAATTAAAACATGATTCAGTTTCCTGGTGTGTCCATGTGTCTTTTAAAATTCTTCTTCTTCACACGTTCATCAACATCTGTTTTTTTTTTTTTTTAAATTCACATGACTATAGTAGTGTAAAAAGGTATTTCCATTGCAGTTTTGTGTGATATACCATTAGCCAGCGCAAAAACGTTTAATCAAAAAACAAAAGTTTCGGCGAAATGATCGTTTTTCTGTACATTTTTATGCACATTATGTTCACACAGTTTGAGGGTGAATAGAAAACTGACTAATGACGTAACCCCAGTCTGTCATTTGGATTTTTTCTGAAAATGGTCACATGACAGTCCACAACGACTGTCGATTAGGATATGTAGTGAGCATTTTGTTTGCTTAGTTCCTTAGGACTGCCAAAGAATCCAATCTGACTGACCTGAGGTGAATTTGTGAAATGTAAATATTACACTCAGTATTTTATCAAAGCAGGACATTAAAACCATTTTAGTTTTGGTTCCACATTCAGACCAATTCAATCTGAAGTGGATCAGAATCAATAAAACACTACCATAATAAATAATGAAAAATCACTCAGTCTTCTGTTTATTTTATTGTCAAAAAAGATTAATTACATGAAAATGTTTACATTTATATGATATTCTATTACAAAAAAGTGAATAACCTGAACAACTACGAACAACCTCTTAATGTCTTAAAAGATTTAAGTGAAATTGGATCAGTATTCTGCGTGTTCTTAAATGTTCTGTGCATTTGTGATCCACTGTGATCCTCTGTAAGTTAATAAACTGAATATTGTTAAAATAGCACTTATTTTTCTTGAGAAACTTCAGTTTTTTTCAAAATTCTTCATGTTATTCACATTTTTTAAAGGCGGGTTTGTAAATGTAAAGTTTTTTTAATGTAATTTCATGTAATATATGGAGTGGACATTATTTATATATCATTATCATTATTATTAATTTACTGGTCCAGCCCACCTCAGATCATATTGGGACGACGTGGCCTCTGAACTAACATGAGTTTCCTAATTACACTGTGAGTCAAGCGTGCTGGTTGATGTATTCTCTCATGATTTATTAATTCTTCCATACTTTCCGATGCTGTTTTATCCATTTGCATATATTGGTCCAAGTACTAGACATACATAGTCACGGTATATTGGTGAGAATTTTCAGTTTGCATCCCTGACAAATGTCTGTTTAATGGGATGACGCTATAATAAAGCGGGCGTTTTAATCGTTTAAGAAGAGAGACTTTGGAGTTTCCTTTGATATGAAGTATAAATTTTGTGATCTGAAACTTTTCAATTTAGATTCCACCACAGCAGGCTTTGGTTTTGTAATCCTTATGTAATTATAAAAACAAGCGATAAGAGGATTTTTAATTACCTTTCCGACATACTGCATGTCTGTTCCGGTGTACTCCTCCAACAAAAAGAACTGGTTCCACATCCATCCTCGTTTGGAGCGCCTGAGCGGCACTCCGTTGGCGTCCTGTCCCGTCAGCCCTGTGGACCCCCTCCGCCCCCCTGTAGTCCTTCGCAGGGCCCTGAGTCCACACCCTGGAGAGCTGAGGTGGGCCATGACCCACAGCACTAGGAAAACGCACACTTTCCTTCTATTCATGCCTTCTGTGTTCTCCGCCCTCAGTGGTCCAATCCAGAGTCCAGTGATTTTTGGTCAGAGTATCGGATCAGTCCTCATGCTGTAATCTACTGAAGCAGGAGAAGGTTCCTCGGTTTCACATAGGGCGGCAACCAGCACCTGGAACATTCACAGAGAAAAGGAGACTGTCAATACCGGGGAGGGGAGGAAGCAATTTCTCACTGCTGAAAGTGTCGATTCATATACTGTAGTCAAGACCAACCCGGCCAAATTTCAGCCTTTTTTGAAGATACACTTCAGCTGAAATCGAGTCAAAATCAAGTGCAAAAAGAAGAAGCTCAGAGATGACAAAAAAAAAAAACACTCCCCACAAGTCACTTCTCGAAACAACACTCCCCAAACTGGCAGAAATAAGGATTTATGAAGATATACCAGGTCTGAAATGATAAAACAAGAAAACCAATTCATAAACAGAAACAGCACAGCATGGAAACTGCAAATGAAACCACAAATGAAATAATAAAATGACTAGCCCTGGGTTTATTATTCATATTCCCCTCTTAGATCCTTCGGTTTTCTTTATAAATTGTTTTCCGATGCTGCTCTCTCAATTTGAGTGTTTTCGCTCTCAGATTTTCACCCTGTTTGACATGTCACAGATTCAACATGTATAAAAAGACACATAAGTGCTTAATCAAACCTCAAAAAAGCCTTGTTAACAACAAAACCAGCTAATTTGATTTCAAATACTTACGGACAAAACACTGCCAAGATTCATACAAACTCAGCACAGTGATTAGTTGTGGACCCGTGTTGAGTTCATACATTTGTTCCTCACCTTTGGCGTGATCATTTAACGAAGCTAAAAAATGCTGCTTTTAATATAAAAACATATTTAGTGGCGACCTTGCAATTTCTTTGCTGGTTATTTTCATATATATATATAGAGCCATTGCTTCAGGTTATGGTTTACATTTGTTTGTGTTTTTAATTTCCTGGAGTTTTCAGACATTTTGACCCTGAAATAACTTATTGATCAGTCAGTTGAGAAACTATTTTCCTCTGGACTGGCTGATTTTGCATCATTATACATTTACAATTTGACTTTTCGGAGTTAATCAGCCCAAAATAATCTCGGACTGCGACAAAATATTGGTGTTTTTTTTTTTTTTTTTTTACAGTGGTTTTGCATTTTAGAATTTACTGTTGAAGGACTTTATGTTATTTTGTGGACTGTATCTTTTTTTTTTTATATCCTCATG
Source organism: Maxillicosta whitleyi (assembly GCA_029822895.1). Taxonomy (NCBI): domain Eukaryota; kingdom Metazoa; phylum Chordata; class Actinopteri; order Perciformes; family Neosebastidae; genus Maxillicosta; species Maxillicosta whitleyi. Next base: position 1,419,173 of record JAPSES010000115.1, read on the forward strand.
TTCTTTCTTTCTTTTATCTTTTACACAATATATATATATATATTTTTTTTTATGGCTTCATGTTCGCAGTGTTGTGGGACTTGCCCTCATGACCTTTGCGTACTGTTTTTATGAGACAAACCCTGGCATAAAAAATTCACTGTATTCTCTTGGTAGCTGCACGGCACACATAGTTGCAATCTAAAAAGAAAGTCAGAAGTTAAACATAGGGTTACAATAACAAATATAAAATCTCAACACCCCTCTTCCCATACAGACTGATCTATGGGAGACCTCAGACCATACATTACCATCCACATACAGAAGACTCTGACGCTGTGTGTAACTGATTTTCCGCTACCTCGCACACAATCCCTGATCTACATTCATGTGCACACATACTGTATGTTGGCTGTCAGTCATCTGATTGATCGGCAGTCCGTGTGCTGTCTAACATGACAAATATCCGATTAGAAATTTTACACATCAATGTATAGGCTTACATCTTGTACAGCATGTGTAGAGCTTCTTTATCTGCATTAAGCCCCTGAATCAACATCTAATAGAGTGCAAGGCTCTATGTGGAGCGGCCCGTTCTATCTTTTTAAACAATCTGCTTCGGCACACTTTGTTATCAGACCCAGCAGAATGCCAATGGAGACCCTGGGCAAAGTCAACCCCAGTTTATTACCTTAAGATCAGTGTAAAGATACTGAACAAAATGACTGTTTGCAAACCACAGAGAAAGCCCCTGATGTGGGCACTGGAATATCTCCGCTCCCCCGCCTCTCAATCATTTCCGTTTCCCACCCTTCCCCTTTGCTCTGCCTCCATCTGAAGGCCGACGCGGAATGCTCTGGCAAACATGACAAGAAAACGAAACGAGAAGAATAGAGCAGGACGGAGGTGGAGGGGGAGGGGGGTAGGTAGGAAGAGAAAGAAGGCCATGTATTCTGCTTTTGTTCTCATTATTCCTCCCCGGCTGGGCGATATCCAGGCCGCCACTGTTCCACGGCTGGGGTTTGGTAGAGGGGTTATCAGTGGGTCCGCTGGGGAGCGTCTGCAACGTTCCTCCATATCGCATGCTCTCAGAAGACGACTCGGAGGGAGTGGAGGGAGGGTGTCGTCTAGTCCCGATGTATGGCAAGTCTGGTCGGCTTTCCTCGCTCAGTATGTTGGGAAATGAGGAAACGATGTCTCTGGACATGAATTAAGCACCCTGACCTGCATGCAGAAGTGGAGCCGGTCAGGCTGAAGGGAGGGAAGGAAATGGAGCGAGAGAAGAGGAGTGAGCGGAAAGGTGTCGGCTGAAGGAGTCGAGCCGGTAGCGCTGTCACAATACCGCAGTTTTTCTAAGTTTAGTATCTGAAAATCTGACACCGCAGAAATAAAAACAAAACCATCAAGCAGTGTCACAGAACAACCGCTGTGCTTTATACAAACAGATGTCTCACCACATCGACTGGGACAGCTTTGTAGCAACTTTTGTGCAGGGGTTTTGATGTCGGCTGGGGTTCTTTGTTGGCTCGATAAACAAAATACAGTAGCTGCACATTTCACTTGGATGCCAGCCTGTCAAACAGCATCAGTTCAAAACACAACCCAGACTTTGATACAGTTGTACATTTTCAGCTGGTTTCGCTGTGTATTTTCCACTGGCAGAGGCCCATAAAGAGTTTCACTATCATTTGCTTTCACTTTTCCAACAAGCTCATCCTGGAGTACAGTCAGGGCACAGTGTCCAAAGTCATGTAAAGATGCTCGTCAGCTGGAAAAGGGTTTTCTTTTTTTAAATCAACAACATTGTAGCATAGGTCACTTCAACGGTAGTTTACAGATATCTTTAGTTACAACATCTTCAGTCTATCTATCTATCTATCTATCTATCTATCTATCTATCTATCTATCTATCTATCTATCTATCTATCTATCTAACTATCTATCTAAGTTTTCCAATCAAGAGCTGATTTAAAATCTTTGCTTATGCAATGCATTATGGGATGCCTCATGAGATTCCCCTCCAGTCCACAAAATGTCAAGCTGCCATCCTCTACACAAATTCCTCTCCAAATGTTTACAGTCTCTGCACGTCACAGCATAATGCCTTGCAGTAAAGCATTAGCAAAAAAAAAAAAAAAAAGAGAGAGAGAGAGAAAGTTTTCAGTATCAAATATAGTTACCGCGACAACATTGAGAGGCCAAACGAGGCGAGGGAGGGAGTGAAGGAGAGGTAGAAACGTCCTGTCAGAGCAGCGTCAGCAGTCAGGCTGGGAGACTTGCCCATCCATTACGCTACCTGTCTTCCAGAGGCAGCCAAGGCATGCCCTGCTTTCCCCTTATGAGGCAAATTGCGAGCGGTTGAAGCTGGGGGTTAGGTCCCCTCTTTCTCTTTTCCCTTGTGCGCTGCAGTTTATAGCACTCCCCCACACTCCCCCTCCATCCTGCCTCCACATCCCCATCCCCCTACCGCTGCCTACTTTGCTTGCATATGCCCGCGCTGATATGCATTATCGCTGGGCTTTTTGCTGAAAGCCAGTCACTTTGCATGTGTCCTCTGCCTGGCTCAGCAAGAGGAGGGAGTGAGGGAGAGGGGGGGGGGAGAAAAGACTCCCGGGTCAACAGTGCGTGTGCTGATGGAGGCAGGTGAAAGTGAGATGGACTGTCAGGCTTCTTAATAATGCCCGTGGAGAAATAGTCTCTCAGACCACCACTCACTTCTTCCTCTAAGCCGCAACTCTCATGGCAGACGCCCTGTTTCCTATCCAAATTTACTAGATGACTGGATGGTTTTTCTCTGCTTTTTCTCCCTCTCTCTCTCTAGTATTTCCCTTTTTATTTCCCTCCCCCAACTCCCAGAACACCCGACTTTATGAATTTACTTAATTGACGCTGGTGAGGAGCATGTGGGACTTTGAGGTATTGATTTGCTGTAGGCTTCAGCATGGTTGGAAATACCAGTCAGTCTCTGGGGTGGACTCATGAAGCTTTCTACCTCGAGTCCCCCAGCCCTGAGAAGCCGGCCTTTCCAATAGATTTCTTCATAATGTCACTGTGGAAGCTAATGCTTTCACTATATGGAGGGCTCCGCCGTCCCTAAGGACTGCTCACCCCTTGACCACATTTGTCATACCCTAGAAGCCATATTGTACAGCTCCCTGCCCTGATAATTCTCTTGACAAGGGACCACGACCAGGAGTAAGTCAGCTAAAGCTTTATTTTGCGACGTCAAAAAAATGTCATGGCGGGTTAAGAAAGCGACGGCGTCTCATGTAGCCCAGTGGCTATGACAAAATGCCTGCCGCTTTACATTTGAGCTACAAGCGAGAGGGGGAGGGTGAATGAAAGATGAAGCTACGGTAAAGCAAAATTCACTTGATAACAACTTGAATCTTGATTTATAGCTTTAACATTTGTATCAGTCCTGACAGCGGTGAACTAACCAATTTATGTGCAGAGATGTAATAGTGTTCACGCACCGGGCAGTGTAACTGAGTACTTTTACTCAAGTACTGCACACATATGAGGTTTTTGTGGGGATTTCATTGGATTCTACTGTAGACTTACACTCCACTCCATCTCACAGGTTGAAATTGGACTTTTTTTTTCTGGACTACATTTGCTTGATTGCTTTGGTTACTTTTCGGATTAAGATATTTTATGTGTAACAACCTCACAAACCATGGTACATTGTAATAAATTACACTATATATTGTTGGAACAACTGAGCGAGCTACAGGCAATGAATCTGTAACTGATTCCATCATTGTTATTCCATGTACAAACATTTCATGAGCCTTATTCGCCCAAGGCTGGTATTACATGAGCACCTCAGGTAATTTATAATAATTGCAAAGTAAAGTCATCTTTAATCACAATACCACATGAATCTGTGTTTTTTGCCATCTGTAAAGTACAATTTCCACTGCAAAATGAGCTACCTGTGATAATATGAGCCCCATGCTAGTGAATATCTCTATAATTTGGTGAGATATTTAACATTTTTGTTTCCCACTTGAATTTATTCAGACTATTTCTTGTTGGCTGGATGGTTAGAAAAAAAATTAAAACATTCCAAAAATGTTTTATGGAGAAATGCAGAGGTGTCATGTAGTGACATATCAAGGATATTCGTTAAAAAAGCAAACTTAAATGCTTTGGAAAAACAACTCAAAAGACAGTGTCCATGCACAGCATTTCTCTGCCTTTCAATAGGTATCTTCAAGTGGTGAACCTGCCCTTGACATCAGAACCAGGGGAATAATGTAAGTAAATTGGAGTAAAAAACAGACCTTATGCTGAGGTTAATAGGTTATATTAGTCCTGTGTGAGTAGGGCTTTCATTTGAGCTTTTTGTGCAAATTTGATGCTTTTTTTTCCTAATTATTTTCAAAAATGTGATGTATTTTAATAATTCTGAGGCTGCAGTCTGGCCCGATCCATTGTCACTGTTTGGATAACTGTGAGCATTTTTCACTATTTTAAGAATGTTAACAAACTTGATAAATGAAAATAATCACTAGATGAAGTTTTCTCATTTTTCTCAAGTGATTTATTACTATTTAATATTTTATCCTGTACATCTTTCAGTGAAGAACAAGTGTTTTCATACATCTAATTTATTCACCATGAGTTGGTCTTCATCATATTTTGAAGTAAATTCAAACCTTAGTATATCAGAACAGAAAAGTGAGGCTAAAGGTGAATTTTTCAACCAAATGTATCACTAACTGAACGGAAAAATAAACATCTACGACCGGTATCATTTGTATAACTGCATGGATTATAATCACTGTTGTAGAGTATGACAGTATTTCATATTTACTACAGAGCATTTTTGAGTGTACTGATAGAATTTGTGGTATAAATCATTTTAAATGCTTCATCACTGGTGGTTGTTTAGCTCTTTAACCCATAAAGACCCAAATATTCATTATCCACTAAAATAATTTACTAATAATAAACTGTTTAATCCCTTTTGATCCACTAATTCTATCAATACATGTCAATAATTGGTGTCAAATACAGTTCTTCATCTTTTCATGGTCATCAGACATGACCCATTTGGATGTTCAGAGGCTCCGTAGTTACCATGGAAACACCATCATCTTCTACAACATTGATTCACCAGTAAAACCCATGGACACATGGATGGACACACTGGGTTTATGTTCAGTTAAGGAGAGATTTTTCTTCAGTTTTCTGTGGTTTTGATATTTAATCCTCAACTTTTTATGAACATCTACATGATGAGTGAATTAAATGTTTGGAAAATACCTGATTTTCACTGAAAACAAGACAAAATACAGAAGATAATATTACAATAAATTATGACAAACCACTTAAGGACAGTTAAAATTCATCGGGGAACTGTCCCAAATGTCCCACTGGGTCCATATGGGTTAAGTACTAATCTTATGAATCCTGTACTAATGTAGTGGGAAACCATTATTACTATTAAGTACAATTTCCCTTAACTTAGGTTATAATTGGAGAACTTTTTAACATACTTTGTGTGAAAAAAAGAATATGAAGACCACTTCCACTACTGGCCCTATGTTATCAAAAGTGATAGAAATGAGGGCAAAAATTAGTCCTACTTTGTAAAAGAAAAAAAGCCCCAAAAAACTTAATTTTCCTTACAAGAAATGGAAATTAAAGCGGAACCGTCTCCTTGGTGGTGAAAGTGACAGCGAGTGTGTTCTTGTTCACAGTCATCTTCCTCCAACACCCATCGCTGTAGGTGATTTTTTGAAAAAGAGCCACAGGTCTCGTCTTTCCCTGTTCGCTTTCTCAGGGAGCACCATCGTCATAATGAAGGTGTGTAATAGAACATGACACCATAATTATATTCTCCCAGTTAAGAGGCAGTGTTTACAACAAGCACAGGCTGCCTTTATTTTCTCCCTCCTTACACACTCACTCTCGCTTTGTCTCGCTCTCTCGCTTCATATCATGTGCCATTTAATTGCATTAAAAAAAAAGAGAGAGAGAGAGAGCTTGATGAAAAAATGAAAAAAAGTAAATTGCTTTAAATTGTCTGTCACGGATTGCGCCGAGTCGCCATAGAACAATACGACTTGTGCATTGTGTTTGTGTGCTGGATAAGCAAGATTAATGTGTCTGCTGCCAATTTTAGAATGCCCCGTGATTCTACGCTCAAAGAATTGCCTGGGATAACATTTTGAATCAGAACAATTAGCTATTAAATGTATCTATTGGTTTTATTGAACACGGGTGCATGAGGATAGAGACGGGGACACAGAGAATCACATAAATGCATTCGTCAATACATATTGGATCTGGCCAGCTAATGGCCTTTCCAGTGCACATGTTCCACGGAATAGGACTAGGTGGCATTTTAGCCTAAACCAGACCTGGGAGTGACCTCTTTGTGTAGGCCTCAGTCTCTCCCACCTACGTCTCCCACCTTCTCTCCCTGTTTTTAGATTTTTTTTCCCCCTAACGAGCGATATGAGCATCGCGGCGAAGCACCCTATCGCGCCCGGTGAGCTGAAGACTTCCACGGCAACCCTGAAAGAGCCCCGGGGGTGCAATTAAAAGTGAGGAAGGAGAATGTCAGCCAAAGGGAGGAGGAGGGAGGGGAGAGGGAAGGAGGGAGGGAAGGGTGATGGGGGAAAAGGAGGAGGAGGAGTGTAGGGCGGCGGTGCCACAGGTAACGTGGTCATGTTATAATCCACAGAGGAGGCCCTTACAGGCTGCTAATATGTGGAGGTGTCAGCAGCAGGTTGTTTCACCGTCCTTGCTCTCTTTGGCCTTTTCGCTTCCTCTTCCTCCTCCTCTTCTTCACCCCAACTCAGTTTGTTAGGAGGAGATTGTGTCATTCACAATCCCTGTTACGCCGCTCGTAGGCGAAATTTACAGCTAAGTCCCAAGTGTGAATTGGAAAACCAGACTGTCGACCCAAATATGGTACTCTCCATTTGTCTTTTTGCCCATGTGGGTTACTGGTTCACAACCAATTTCCCAATGGTAAATTATGGAAGGAAAAAAAAAAAAAATGGGATGCCGAGTGAACTTGTGCTCCACAAATGTACAAAAACAAACCTTGTGTCCCTTGTCCTTGCCTCAAAAATGGATAAAGATGCGACCAAACAGACAGAAAAATCCGCAGAAGCCTGTCAATATGTATTGATCTTCTGTTTAGCTGAGAAACACCGTCTAGACACACAGCTGCATTGTCTTAAAAATAACTTCACCCTACTCCGATGTGACATACACACACGCCTCACAGATTAGGGCGAGGAAATTGATCACCAAAAGGAGATTTTAGACAGATGGGGAATATTACCACAGAGGGAAAAAAAACCCAACAACAACAAAAAAACAACAACAATGTGTATGGATTGAAGAGGGCAAAATCATCATCATAAAATGCCTGTGAATAAACAGTTGAAAATCCCCCAGTCAAATTGGAATGCAAAGCCCAACTGAAATTCCTCACCGGATGTCGGAATTGTGGTGGAGTCAAAATTAGGATTCAGCCGACAACGCCGAAGAAACACGAAGATTTACTAGATTTATGTCTAAGACTTCTCTCTGCTTTAAATGCAAGACGTGAACATGTTAACATACATGTCATATGTGTGATGAAAATGGGAAATACCAGGTGTTTATTCAGAAATGTGCCAAATGTGGAAATAGTAGTGTCAAAGTATTGTGATTGCACATGTTAAAGACCAGTAGAGGGTGAAGGAGGAGGAGCAGAAGAAGAGGAAGAAGAGGAGGAGGAAGAAGAAGAAAGTGATGGTGATGAAGAACATGAAGAGGAAGAAGCAGAAGAGGAAGAAGATGATGAAGATGAACAAGAAAAACCAGAAGACAAAGATGAACAAGACGAAGATGATGATGATGATGATGAAGAAGAAGATGAACGAAAAGACAAAGAAGATGATGGAGAAGAGGAAGATGAAGAAAAAGCAGAAGCAGAAGACAAAGATAAAAAATAAGATGAAGATGATGAAGAAGACAGAGAAGAAGATGAAGAAGATGATGATGAAGAAGAAGAGGAAGAAGAAGAGAAGGAGGAAGAAGAAGATGACGAGGAAGAAGATGATGAAGAAGATGAAGAAGAGGAAGAAGATGAACGAGAAGACAAAGAAGATGATGGAGAAGAGGAAGGTGAAGAAAAAGAAGAAGCAGAAGACAAAGAAGATAAAAAAATAAGATGAAGATGATAAAGAAGAGAAGGAGGAAGAAGAAGAAGATGACGGGGGAAGAAGCAGAAGATGAAGATGAACAAGACGAAGATGATAAAGAAGAAGCAGAAGACAAAGAAGATAAAAATAAGATGAATATGATGAAGAAGATAAAGATGGAGAGGAAGATAAAAAAATGATGAAGAAGAAGAACAAGACAAAAAAGATGACGAAGATGACAAAGATGATGAAGAAAAAGAAGATGCAGATGCAAAAGATGAAGATGAAGAAGAAGCAGAATATTCTGTTTACATCCTGCTCTAAAAATAAAGTGGAGTTCAAGACCATAATTAATCTCCTTTCTTCACCTTTTACCTGTAAAAGCATGAATCAGCCTTTAAGCTACAGACAAACACAGATTAATCAGTGCCAATAAGATTGTTTAACAAATTAAAAGAACTGGCAGAACAAATGACCAACATCACACATCCAAGGTAAATAATACATCAACAAATAAAAATGTTACTTTGATGCTTGGATTTATTTTTTATTTATTGTTTGACTTGGATGTGCACTTTAACATCAGGCTGGAGGATCATGATTGGAATCCTGATGTTCCAAAAGTTACTAAAGTGCAATACTACCAAAATAAGATTAACTTTATAACTTTATTTCCTCCGGTTTGTGGAGGTTTAGGTTCAGGAAAAACTCATTTTGCATTATTTAGTTATTAGTAATTGTTTAAATATCCATCTAAATGTTCATGTATAAAAATGAATTTCCTAGATTGCAATAGATGTTTAAGTTTTATAATATAATATTAATATAATAGTATATAAAATTCACACTTACGCTTTAAAAAAAAGCAAAACATGTCACAGAAGCTGTAAATCAAGACTTATCAAGAATTATTTTTCTCTTTATTTAGTGATTTATCGCCATTTATTATAATATTACTATCTAAATTTAGCATTTTCCGGCAAAAATTGTCTATTTTCCTCTGTTTAGTCCACTGATCATGTAGATGGTCATAAAAGTTCAGAAAGTCAAAGGTTATTGTATTAACCCTCTAATATTATAATCTGTATTTTGTGTTTTTTCAGTGAGAATTAGGTATTTTCTTACATTTAATTTACAGATAATGTAGATGTTAATTAAAGCTCGGAATACAGTTGTGAGTTATATCAAAAACAACGAAAACGGAGGAAAAAATTATGTTTTCAGTCAAATCTATCATTAACTAAACATAAAAACAGGCATGTCCATCCACTATCATTGATCCAACTCCATAGGTTGTAGAAGATGACGGTGTTTCCATGGCAACCACACAGCCTCTGACAACCATGAAAGGCTGAAAAACTGTATTTTACACCAATTATTTACATGTATTGATAGAATTAAAGGTTTGGGGTTTTATGGGTTAATGCACAACAGACAGACATTAAAAGTGTTGTTATAAACAGGTTTAAATAAACTCAGTAGCCTAGCGACCTATTTTAGCAACATTAATGCTAATGGGAAATGGGCCAGAAAATTAGGGCAACACTGTAAAATACAACAATAACCCTTAAAAATGTGGCATTTTGGGAGGTTTTGAAGACACAAAGTATTTATAAACCAAATTAAGTCAAAGATATTTCATTTTCACTAGTGTTTGGAACTATTGCTATCATATCTGCTGATTTCTTTCAAACACCTATCGAGTTAAGTTCTATTTTGAACCCTCACTGTTTGTTTTGTTTTTTGTTTGTTGTTGCAATTAACTGATAATTATTATAATGACATCAACAGATGTAAAACATATTAACCCCCCCTGCATCTAGCACTACTCTTTGTTCAATGTGTAACCACGAGTTATATTTACTATAAGAAATGAATAGGAAAAAAAAAAAAACCCTCAATAATAATCAATATACGGTTCATGGGGGCTGCTATAAATTCACCAAACATGACAATGATGACGCCATCTGACAGTGTGTTGTTATTTTCTTACAGTCCCGAGACAAATAGCCTTTCAATCTTCAAAGAAATGCCACATGGGCTTTAGTACGAAACTTCAATAAAAAAACGCACGACTGTACGTTGTTAATATATTTTCCAATCACACATGACAGGGATGTGAGATGGTGCCTTTGACTGACTGCCGGTAATCCAAACAAATTAACTTATACTATTCCTGTCAGAGGCAGGGGTTTGCCCATAGCATTCATCCCCGCGCACCGCTCCAGAGCTCACTGCAAACACATTACCTTGCCTCGCTGCCCAAATGCATACCAAATAACCCATATAAATCATACAATCTGGGCCAAGTCAATGAGAGCCCCCTATTTTCCCTGTTTTCTAGTTATTTCCACTGTGCCATCATTCAGCAGAGCTCGCATCACTCAGTCCGAAGCTCTCACAGCCGTCGTCGGAGTGGCCCAGTTTAGAACCCACAGAGGGCTCCTGAAGTAACCCTTCCTCTAGTGCACTTGATTTTATGTCTCCACAGTCTGGACTAAATTGTGGGTTGCCAGCTCTCCGCGCACTGCTCCGTCTCTCGGCTCATTCCCTTTTCTTTCTCCCTTGTTGTCACTTTGATAAAAAACAAAGATAGGCTTCTATGAACTTGCAGCAGTGTTTATGGCTCTGTTTACCATCGAACGGTTGAAGAGGACAATCTTGGTACGTAATTTAAAAAAAAAAAAAAAAAATGTCCCAGCTCTCTGAATTCAATTTGGACTCGCTTAACCCTTTATCAGGCAAGTGACTATTTTTGGTCGTTTCCACACACTTTACAAGAAAGTGACAGCAACAGTTGTGTACCTGCTTTGTTAAGTACCATGAAGTAATGGTACTAATGTGAAGAATGATGCAGTAATGGTACTAATGTAATGATGCAGTAATGGTACTAATGTAATGATGAAGTAATGGTACTAATGTAAT
>JAPSES010000115.1:1431225-1457380 GCA_029822895.1 Maxillicosta whitleyi
GGGGGGGAATGGGGTGGGAGAATAGGGGGGGTGGCTCAATGGTTTCCTGCTCTCCCCAGTGTGGCCTTTATGGTAATACACTGGTGGTAATGGGAGCCTCCGTCTCAATGCAAATCAGTATTTGTGTCCCAAGTGTTTGTGTGTGTCATGTTCAGTGAAGCACAAGAGCGTGTTTTTCTGTACGTTTAGCCTCGCGCAGTGTGGAGCAAGAGGCCACAGCTGCGCCAACCTATGAAAATACTCCTAATAAATCCGGTAATTAAAAGCCGTTACTCCTATATCAATAATGCCGCTTACTTCGTAATGATATCACCACCACCCCCACCCTCTTTGCCAGAATATTAGATCGCGTTGCAGATGTCGCCTTTAAATGAATGGTGCGTCTCTGAAAGTAGTCGCATTGATTGGGCTACACAAAGGTCAAACTTGGCGCAGTGAATTGAAAATCAGCGAAGGAGCTGTGTTCCCACGTTTGTCTCAGCTTCCCCGTTGTGACAATTACACGAAAGGGAACGACGTGAAAGCACATTTCCATCCAGGCGTATATATCGACTGTAACAGCGGGTCAACGGCAAGACAGCTACAAACACAATTGTCACACAACACTAAATAATACATGGAGGTAAAACAAAGACATCACACACCTAAAATATGGCCCTAATAAAAGGCACGGCACAGGAAACGTGGTTCCCCTCGACTAAGAGTAATGACCTTTCCTAGAAGCTCACTATAAAATAACACGGCGACGCTTAGGAGCACCTGTTTTTACATTATTAATGGAGGAGGCTTTACACGCACTCAAAAATTAGAGACAGGCAGTCGTACTCTGACTTCCTGAACTCGACTAAAAGTCTATAAAACTGCACCCGACTGCAAACACTGAGGGATTAGTGGGTTCACAAAGTCTGTTGTATCAGGGTATCAACAGAACCAACATAATGTCCATTTGATGATTTAGTTTCCTATAAATAATGACACTGATTTGCTTTTTTTTTTTTTAATGATCTGCTAAATCTTCCATTGTTTGATAAGATTAACTGGAAAATTGGAAACAGCAGTGCTGATGGGACAAGGCTTTTAAGATATATGATGAAGTGTTTAATGTTTATATAAGTTTTACCTTAGAAGTGAATGTGTTGTAATGTGCAGACAGTGTTTTAATTAAAACCCATCCTCACATTAATTCATTGAAATTCACATTTTGATCCAATACGTCTTGAAAACTACACCGAACCAGCACTTTTGACTCATTTTTTTCCTGCATTATTGACCAATATATGGCATATTTCACCTCTGTTATTTAGCATTTAGCCTGCAGATCACCGATTCACAATTATGATTAGAAATTTAAGTGTCTTTTCTTTCTCATTTTATGCCATCATCCTGTTTATTGGAGCTATCATGCCTTTAAATGTGCTGTAAAGGGGAAAAAATGCAATTAAATCCATGATATTAATGGCAAAAGATGTTCACAAAACTGTTGGCACTCATTCTCCATTCAGGACAGAGATGCAACAAAATAATATTATTTGATTAATCCGTTTTTCTGTCATCTGCATGAATAGTTTCATAAACAAGCAGTAGCAGTAGATGATTTCTCACTTCTGAAGTTTAATAACGGACTTTAACCTATTAAGACCCAGTGCTACTTTTGTGGTAGTTTGTAGTAGCTATTTTTTTTTTTTTTTTTTAAGTGACTGGTCACCATTTATTATAATATTATCCTCTGTAATTAGCATTTTTCAGTGAAAATCTGATATTTTCATATATTTAATTTACTAATATGCACTGATCATGTAGATGTTCCTTAAAGCTCAGATAGAAGTTGCGGTTATTTTATAGAAAAACACAGAAAACTGAAGAAAAAGTAACATTTTCAGTAAAATGTCTCATTAAATGAACATAAACCCAGTGTTTCCATCCACTGTCATTGATCCAAATTCATGGATTTTACTGGTGAATCAATGCTGTAGAAGATGACAGTGTTTCTATGGTAACTACAGAGTCTCTGAACATCCGAACAGATCATATCTGATGATCATGAAAAGATGATAAACTGTATTTTACACCAATTATTTACATGTATTAATATGGTTAATGGATCAACAGCTATTACACACTTAGATCAGAAGATGCTTTCCGTCGCCAGTAGATGTTTGGGTCTTTACGGGTTAAGGAAAATCCATCCTTTTAAATAAAAACAGTCAACGTTATCTTAATGTATTTATTACTTTGACTTAGTTCAGTTCATCAGCAGGTTATCAGCTTTCGGCTTCTCCCTGCTCTAATCTATCTATCATTACTAAACTGCCTCTTAAAAATCCAATATTGATCGACCTCTAGAACTGATTCTAATGATTATGTAAAAAGATCACAGTCAAGTCAAATAATTAAAATACACCGATTGCATTTGACCTCTATTGAAATGACCGGTTCAGTTATCCAGGTGCAATAAAAAAAAATTCAATTTACATATTTTCAGAATCTACATCTTATCCGAATATCTGGTGTTGCCGACTTGGTCGACCTCTATAAACTGATGATTATGTTAAATAATTTGCTTCGGTTCATGTGATTATGTAATACTTGGCTGGTGTAGGTATTAGTCCGACCTTGGGGATAACAAAAGACATTTAAAATAAGAGACTATAAGAATATTATCAAAGAACAAACCCCACAGTTTGCTCTAACGTCTAGACTCCGACGCCCGTTGTGAATTCACATTTCATCATGGAGTCTCCTTGAGAAATAAAAGGGACATATTTGCTAGTGTGTCTTGAACACATCCTGCATTGTTGCTGTAAAAAACACAAGGATTTTTCTGCTCAGTTTTCAATCCAATTACATCAAAAGGGATTCAGGCCTCCTCTGAGATGAACAACAGACGGCCATGATCTCCTCTGACCTTAACTGTGACTCATGTTTATTTACCTCAGCTAGTTATCCCTGAGGGATGGCGTCCTCATCACTGGAATGAGCACTGTGATAGGTTGTTTTTTTTATTGCCACTCCTGGGAATGGATGACTCTAATGAACAAAGAAGCCTGATTGATCCATGTTAGCATTTGATTCCTGAGCACTGCCAAGACACACGATTCAATATGTCGGCACGCCGGTGGAGCACCCCTTGAACTTTGCTGTACACACATCTTTAATCACACTCACCTTTTCTCGTGGCTGGTGTGACTTCCAGCTTATTTGTAATTACCAAGCTCCTCGGGGGGGTTGACTGAACAACAGGCCCGGCCATAGGTCACAGAGAGACACTGTAGCCGGCCATATGGGCTCCGGGCCTCGGGGCGGCGAGTGGGTGGACGGAGGCACCGACACCGGGAAGTTACCAGAATGGTCGGAGCAGGAGATTGAATTATTCTGAGACAGGAGACAGCCTTATCGAGCAGCGGCCACATTGCACTGACGTTTTCACCCTAGTTTCTATTTCCCATTTCACACCTGGACTATTGCCAGATAGGATATGTTCAGCCACCTCGTTTTACCCCCAGATTCACAATCGCCAGCCACCAGTCAGAAGAGGGTATAGTGCGTTATCTATCACCACCTTACCACCCGCGGCACCCTCCTCCTGTTCCCCCCGAATCCTGCCTCCCCTTCTCGCTTCTATGTTGTCGCCAACACGGCAACAGCACGGTGTTATTACAGATAAACAATCAATACTGCATTAACGTGTCCGCGGAGGCTACCTGGAGTTAAACAGGCAGACAAGGAAAATAATTCAACCCAATGTCATGGGCGGACTTCTAGCAACTAATCTTGCTCATGAACTGGCAAAGCGATATTTATCCAATATATATATGTATTGAAAATTCAGGCCACTTTCTTTCATTATCCTCAGTCATCATTTCTTTGTGTTTGAGGTCACTAGATACATTTCTTTTCCTTCCTCTCCTCACTGATCACAGAATGAAACCCCACTGCATTAAAGAAGTAATACCCTACTTTATAGCAAAGGTGACCATGGATATTGGAGAGCAGGGACCCATACGATCGATTTGGAGCGAGGAATGGAAATTTTAACATGATTCCAGGCCAGGCATTTTAACTCAGGCGTATTGGACCCTCTCTTTTTGATGATTGCTTCCAATCTAAGTTACCACTCCAGCTCAAAAATTCTGATGACGTATATATTTAGGGGAAAGGGCAGTGACTGAAACGAGCCTGTTGTGATCTGTCGTACCAATGTTTTATTTTATTTATTTTTAAGTTATGGTACAAAAGTTGATGTTCGGTTGCGCAACAGTGCCGTGGATTCATCTTAGCTACTGACATCCAGTCAGTAGAAGGTACAATTCTAAATGGAGCGTTTATTACTGTACTGTCTCTTGTGTCTTATTGTTTTTACAACCTCTACAAGCAACTTAATCTATCACCAGCGCCAAATAACAACAGTGACACTGAGCGGTAAAACTGACAACAAACAATGCTTTGCCACCACAAGCTCTAGTGCCACCTCTATTGTGTGTTTTCTCCTAACCTTTGAAGACTGAAAAAAATGTTTTTTTCTCTATATTTAAAGTTTTCAAAGTGATTTATCATCATTTATTACAATCGTATCCGCTGCATTTTGCATTAACTTCACAAACTATAGACATAGAAAAGTAAATTCAAGGGTTATTTTTTTCATCAAAACAGCAAAAGCCACATTTTCAGCAAAAAACACAATTAAGTTAACATAAAACCAACCATGTTTATGGGTTTTACTGGTGAATTAATGTTGCAGAAGATGATGGTGTTTCCACTGAATGTCCAAATAAGTGGAATCTGATGATGATGAAAAGCTACGAAGTTGCATTTTATCTGAATTATTTCAAAGCATTGATGAGATTAGTGGTTCCGAAGTTATTAAAAGTTTTAGATCTGTAGATGGTTGTAGTATGTATATTATAAACGACAAAGTGGCCTCTGTGTGTGTGCGTTTGTGTGTCTGGGGATTCACATAAAATCCTGACAGAGTGGACTGCTGCAGTTTGTCATATTTATGCATGTTTGGTCAAGGAACAGACTAGTGAAAACAGCAACTTGATAGGACCGATATTTTGGGAGACATTACGTAACTATGGCAGTCCAGCAGTCATGGCTTTGGCGGTGACTGCTGGACAAAAGCGGTATAGCATGCATGAATACAAAACAGCATAAAAACTACCACATCTAGAACCTATAGGTCCCCTAACCCTAACCCCAGGGACAGTAAAGGGGAAGCCGTGGCCTAGATGTCTGGAGAGTTGACATGTGATTGAAGGGTTGCCAGGTTGACTCCACATATTGGCAGGAAAAGTTGTTGGGTGATGTGCTGTTGTGCAAGGCACCTAACCCACTATTTGTTCCCCATTTGATATGGCAAGCCCGCTGCTCCTTGTGTGTTCCTACATGTTCTAGTCATGGGTTAAAAGCAGAAGTTAAATTTCGGCGTGTGGTGCATGTACTGTATACTGACAATAATACAATAACAATAATAATAGAATAATACAAACAATAATCATCTTGAATGTCATTCAACACATTTGCTTGCCTACATCATGTAATTTTGCAAGCTTAATAACATAAGTTTATGTTAATGCACCATAGGCAGCTGTATTTCCTCACCCTTCATGCTCTATACCAAGTACTATTTAATATTGTATTTTACACCTATAAAGTATTATAACGAGCAACTTATTTTAGCTGAGACAAACCATGACTGTTCACACAGTAAAAAACTGCATCACAAGTTAAAAAATCTGTTGAATCTGAGCTGCGTTTGAACTCATCCATTGCTCAGTACTGGTGCCGTGTTGATGGCTGTGTGGTCCTGTGCTCGCCTTCCTTCTTCTTTGCAAAGCTGCAAATTTGCATCTACATTCCCAATGCTGCCATTCAAAAAGAAGGGCCTTTTTGTTCAAAAGTTCTGTGAAAAAATGAAAACAAAGGCGTTCTTATGAGGAGGCCCAACAAATAGACCCTGCCTCTCCCTCTGCCAGACTGGAATTAAATACTCCTCATTCCATCCTCATTCATTAGCCCCCACGCCCACAGCCCTAACACCGTACGGGGGTATGAAATACTTCGCACACACATAAAATAAAGGAGTTGGACTTGGCTGAATGATTGCAGAGACTGTTTACTAATACTTCTGCTCACTCCGCTTTATTACAGAGTGCCAGGCTTTCCATTACTGCAAAGAGAGAGAGAAAAGGGGTAAAGAATAAGAGGTGGGGGGAGTAGACAAAGGAGAAAGAAGAGAAAGGGAGAGACTGCCAACGTCAGATTAAAAGAAAAAAAAAAAAAAAAAAAAGAATGGCTCAGTTGATTTACACCTTCATT
Source organism: Maxillicosta whitleyi (assembly GCA_029822895.1). Taxonomy (NCBI): domain Eukaryota; kingdom Metazoa; phylum Chordata; class Actinopteri; order Perciformes; family Neosebastidae; genus Maxillicosta; species Maxillicosta whitleyi. Next base: position 1,437,544 of record JAPSES010000115.1, read on the forward strand.
ACTCTCCCCTAACTCTGCTTATTGCAAATCATGATGCTGCTTTATGAGCTGGATCCTCTATTACGACAAGGCCGGGAAGACGGCGCTTTAGTCCATAAAGCAACCGTACAGTAACCGCCACCCGGCAGCATCCGACCCACTCATCCTACCACCCAGCTGCCAGAGGGGAAGGGAAGCAAGACAGAGACCAAGCTGCCGCCCAAACTTGTTCCAGTGCACAAACCCTGAGCTCGCTCATTTGCTTGCTCGCTGTCCCTTTCCTGGCCTGATGCCCTTGGACAACACACCCAAAGCTTCTCCAGAGCCAGATGCCAAAGAAGTATAAGTTTGCAATGCACTGCAACTGTGTTTGGTAGGGAGAGTAAGACGGGCATTACAACAGGCCGCTGAGGCGTCTACATGTAAAGTAACGCAAGGTCCATGAGGATAAAGATCCAGGTCTTCCGGTGCGAAATCCTTTAAAGCTGTTTAATGCATGTTTGTCAATTTCATATGTTATAAGTATTTTAATTGTGTATTTTAACTCTTTTAAGACCATGATTATATGTGTCTTGATGTTTTCTTTGGAATAAAAGTGTTAGAAAAGGTCTGTTTTGCCAATTCCTTTGTTCCTGTGTTTTCAGAAAGAACTTAACTTTCAATATCTTACCATTAAAAATCATTATTATAAATAATAAATGCTTAAAGGAGTGATATTTTTCTTTTTTTTTTTTTCCCGAAAAATGGAATTATGCATTTTCAAACACTTCCCTCTGGTCTCCATAAACTGTAAATGTTCTGTTTTGGTCTGAATTCTTCATTAATTTAACTCCACAGGTCCATCTTCAACAATATTTTTGCCCCCCCTCCAGGTTGTTGGCTGTGCTGTTCTGCCCTGTTCAACCAACAACTGAACATTTTAACTAATTGGCTCAAAGTTTGAACAAATTTTCAGTTTTTACTACAACTGCTGCTGGCGATAAACAATTATGTCATACTGGAGAAAAGTTCATTGGAAGTCTTGACCTTATATGTCCAAATGTCGTGACATAACTAATTATAAATCATAACAAATTAAGAAGGAATTGCACAACAGGTTGGAGAAATCCATGCAATTTTTACTGGAATGAATATAAAGATAGTTTTGCAGCAGCTGGAGGGTTCAAACTCAAACTGTATGAACTACTAGGGTCCAAATACACAAATAAATGACGCAAAGACTAAAAGAAGTGGGTTTAGATCAATATGAGCCCTTTAAAACAGTGTGATTTAGTAAAAAAGATAAACTTGACTTGAAGTTTTTGGTATAATAAAGATCAGAAACAACCAGTCAATCAGTTTGCAGAAATAAACCATCTATTTTACATCTGCTCAAACATGCTTTTTGGTCTTGAACATTCAGTATCTATATTACGGCTTCATATTTTTTGTTATTTCCTGGTCTTTTTAGCCTCTGAATCAGTTCCTTTCATTTTTACCGTAAACTGTCATATCCTCCTGACTACCCAGCAAAGTGAAAGTTTGAGCTTTTTTGCATTAAACAACTGTCTTGATCAAAAACTGCATAATGTGACAGTTTTTTCCAATATATTTTTTAAAATAATTTTTATTTGTTTATTTATATTTTTTACGGAATGTCCTTTGGAGTGGACAGCATTTTTAAAGTAAAACCATGAAACTTTTTGCCCCTACAGAGGACAAAAATGTATTTCTGGGTGTGGGAAAGCTCAAGATCTCAGCTTTCCGATGCCATTTGAGTTTTCCGAATAACGCATAATGACAGTTAAAGAGTTACAGTAGTTTGAATGCTGTACAGTGCGAAGTGTAGCGCCGGTGAGGCTGCAGTTGTTAAAGGGTTAATGTTTAGTGAGCGCTGCCGTATTTAAATCAACAAACATGTGGGGCAGTGGATCTGTCTGTTTACGGTTTCCACGCCACCCACTGAGGAGGTGCTACTGATGGGTTTACACTAACAGCAGTTGGAGAATTCATGTGTATTTAGACAGCGCGCGGCGTATTATTTTTAACTTCTATTTACAGAACTCAGAGGAGGTCTTCAGCGTAGTCTTTTTCTGGCTGTGATTGAATTTGTGTCTGACTGTGCGGTGAGCGGGTCCGAGAAGAAACGGTGGTGGAAGGCAGGTGCAGGACCTAATAAATCAGCGGATAGGTTGAGGCGTGTAGGTGAGTATGGGTGTCAGTGTGCTGATGTAAACAGGGCGCGGGTGCATGAGACACACCGGATGGAGGTTTGTTATGTGTATGTAACACGCTGCTCCAGCCTGGCCTGTCTGACTCCCATCTGGAACAGGGTTGACAGAAAAGTTGACAGATGCTTCACCAACGTCCATTATTTATGAGACTGAGGAGATCCACACTGCATTTCACAAGTGTCTGCCTCTGCTACTGTAGGTCGAGTCCTGACATTGTCTTCTGCGTGCGTGTACATGCATGCACGCACGCCTGGGTTGTGCATCTCCATCACTGTGGCCAATGTGATGTGGATCTCTATGGATTACCAATGATCCGATACGGTCAAGATACATACAAAGCAACAACCAGTGAAGCAATATCAACTAGAGTCACTTATAGTGAAATCTAGGGTCTATTAACCCTTTATAGGGCTCTCATAAGCCACTTTTACACACATATCACAGAAAAAAAAAGAGTGTGAGATGGCGATCTCGCCTTTTCGCCACCATTAACCGATTTCCACATCCAAGCCAAAGACGTAACACAGGTGAGACAGGCTGGACTTTTACTTTTATACAGCGGACCTGCATTCTGGAATCAAAGGGGCTTTTCCACTGACCCTCAAATTGTACAAATACAACTTTTGCATAAAAATGTACCTAATGGAAAAATGACTGCTAAGCCGAAACTCTCGTTTCTGCACTGGTGAGAGTTTTTTTTTTATTTTTTTAGTGTGTGTGTGTGGGGGGCATAGTGAAATTGGTATCTCAGGAAACTGAATCATTGTTTAATTTAGTGCAGGATAGAGGGGTAACATATAATAATAATAAATAAATCTGTAAATAAACACCATATTTATATTCATTGGCATATTTATGGAATGATTTCTCGTGTCATTTTGCGATAATTAATAAAGAAATCATCGCATTTGTGCTTTAATGGATAAACCGACATGATGCAATTCTGTTTTTTTCAAAATTTAGAAAATATCGGTAAAGTTTTGCGCAGACGTACAATGCAAAAGCAACTAGTAATGTAACATATAGTGCTGGGTTCTCAAAACAACAACGGAGGACAAACAGACCACAGCGTTGTTTATTTTTGCAGTGCAGATTTCAGATTTTCCACCTCCTCCGCAGATCTCGTCGTCTCCCCCAGTCTGACATCTTTCTGATCACATTGATATGTTCGTTTATCACACAGGGCCTACACTCATTTTCAAATCGCACACGCACTATGGCAACAAAACGTCACACTTTGGTTGGAGAACAGGAGGTTTTCCTTTTACTTAACATTCCGGAATCATGGTTACGACTTTATCACAGCTCTATTATTACCTCCAGAGGTGTGGCAGAGGCGGGGCCAAATAATCCCACCATTTCATTTACACAGATGTCATTGGAATAAAGGTGAAACATTCCAGAACAGAAGTACTGTGTAAAATGGGTTAATAACATACTCTGAAATTCACAAAAAAAATTACTTTGGCTAAATTTGTCATTTTTCATCATTACATTAGTACCATTACTTCATTACATTAGTACCATTACTTCATCATTACATTAGTACCATTACTTCATGGTACCTAACAAAGCAGGTACATTTACTGTTCATGTGGAACTTACAGACCCTGTAGACAACATTGGACTTGAGATTGTTCACTTACTGTAATTACTGTCACTGTCTTGTTGTGTATGCAGAAAGTACCAAAAATAGTCACTTGTCCAATAAAGGGTTAAAGGTGAATTCACTGTTATAATACTGCATGTAAAGGGATCGTACTACATAAGTGTTAGTCCACATTTAGCTTTATTCTGCAAGGTTGAAATGACCATATATATGTGATTAATGTTCACTTTTCTCAAGGTAAAACAAGAAAATACAGGACAAAACAAATGTGTTGTAAAGGGTAAAGCCACTATTTATTGTGACCTCTGACCCCATGACAAGAAGCAACACAAACAAATAGAAACATCTGATATGTTTTGACTGAAACCTGGTATAAAACATCAGAAAATGGATGCAATAAATTTCACATTGCCTGAAGAAAGGAGTGCAGAACATTATGTTTTATTGTGTAGGGTTGAAATGACCATATATATCAGATTTTTGTTTGCTTTTCTCGAGATGATGAGATGAAACACTATGTGCACAGCCTTAAAAGACATGCAAAATACTTAACTAAACATGTTGTAAAGGTTAAAGTCGCTATTTATTCTGACCCCATCATGAAAAGCAGCACAAACAAATAGAAACACCTGATGTTTTAAATGAAACCTGATATAAAACATCAGAAAATATAAGCAATGAATGTCATATTGTCTGAATAAAAGAGTTAAGGACATGTTCAGGGTAAAGGGAGTCACACTAAATACTCCCACTTTAGTTTATAGAAGCTGGTTTTACCCTGAAACTTTTCTTTTTATGTCTGGATTGCATCTTAATGCAAAAAAGAGAAATGCAAATGTGTGATCATTATAATTTTACTAATCCAACAAACCTAATGTTGGACTGGGACTTTTGCACAGGACTGTATATAATGCTACACCACTCAAAAAAGGTGCAAAAAATATGATTTAATACCACTGCCTCAACCAAAGCAGTGATCAAATTGCATATTAACTAAACCAATACTATTTTTACTTCACATATGTGTTTTCCAGGACTGTGACTCAGTAAACATCCCTTTTTTTCCCTCATAAAAGACACCAGCCTTTTGTCAAAAAGGCCTTTTAAAAAGTGAAAAACAAAGTCTCTGGCAAAAGATAAAATAAAAGCAGGCTTGGACCTCGCCTTAAACCAATCCCTCTTTCCTGTTCTGTCTCCAGTTGCACTTTTCTAACACGCCTCAGCATCCGCAGCAGCCTTAAGCTTTGTTCAGAACAGTGTGAGACTTGGCCACACTTGGCTTGTGACAGCAGAGCAGTCGAAAGAGAGAAAAACTGTTCAGAGGAGGTGTTAATCCACCAGTAAATACCACATCACCAGTCGCAAAATATTGATAGGATCATCTTTTACTAATGCAAAGATGCCGTGCCAATTTCCTCCCAAACCCTATCTGCTTACACTTTATTTAATATCATCACGGCACCCACTTCGGAGGTTGTCAGCGTAATTGCAATTAACAGTTTAATTACATATTCCTGCTTGTTTTATTGTTTGCCTAACAATAGTTCATTTCTACCCACACACTACACCTAATGAAGAAGAGCATCCGTTTATTGTCATTTAATACCGGAGCATGTAAATAAGAACCACATTTCTGTTTGCGTCTTTGCTTTCCGAAACAATCCACACGTAACTACAAACAAATTGCAGCTAATGACAGGTAACGATAGAAACCGAGCGTATGGAGATGAACGCCGTGCAATGAAATGACGTCATAAAACAGGGGGAAAATGATGTGGAAATGGTCAAACGTTTCTGTTTTGATACATTTGAGTACAGATGATTAACCCGTAAAGACGCAAATGTCCACCACAGACCAAAACCCCCGACGGATCGAAACTGTCTAGTAACTTCTGATCCATTAATCGTATCAATACATGTGTAAAACACAGTTTGTCATCTTTTCATGGACGTCAAAGGCTCTGTGGTTACCGTGGAAACACCACCATCTTCTCCAACACTGATTCACCAGTAAATCCCATGGAGTTGGATCAATGACAGTGGATGGACACAGACACTTTTTCTTCAGTTTTCTCTGTTTCTGATACAATAAATAAATAAATGCTAAATAAATGAGCAATACTTTAACCCACAGACCCAAACATCTACAGAATATAAACTTTTAATACATGCTGATCCATTAATTCTATCAATACATGTCAATAATTGGTGTAAAAAACAGTTTTTTCATCTTTTCAAGGTCATCAGAAATGACCCATTTGGACGTTCAGAGGCTCTGTAGTTGCCATGGAAACACCATCATCTTCTACAACATTGATTCACCAGTAAAACCAATGGAGTTGAATCAATGACAGTGGACGGACACTTATTTTATGTTCAGTTAATGTCACTTTTCCTTTAGTTTTCTCTGTTTCTAATACAATAACCCTCAACTTTAATATGAAGTTTTATGAATATCTACATGATTAGTGAAATTAAACACAGGAAAATTCCTCATTTATACTGATAAAATACAAAATACAGAGGGCAATGTTGCAATAAATGGTAATCAATCACTTAGAGAGAATGTAATGTGGGAAATGACAGGAAAGTAGTGTCTTTATGGGTTAATACAGTCATACATAATAGAGCTCAAATAATTGAAATTATATGATTATGTCCTAAACGTAATAAAAAATTCTTGCATGTTTAACACTGATACAACTCACTAAATCTTACCAGCCTCTAACACCCACACATACTTTTTCCTTTGGTTTTTAACAGGGCACTGACGAGAGGGTCAGGTGAACATTCGGGTCGACAGCACCCAGACGCACTGGTGTGTACTTGCGTATTTTTTTGTTTGCACATTTACTCCGGCGTATGCGCACACACAAGTACCACCTGCCTCTGTTAGTCTAACCCTTGACCTCTGGAGTGTCACTAAATCCCTGCTAGACAGCGAGCCCTTCAACTCCTGCATGGAGGACCGTACACCAGCCGACTTCAGCTCTCTTAAAACCCACTTAGAGGCTTACAGCTGGGAGGCCCGACCATTGGATTGAATTAAGGCTATGATTAATTGAATCTAGTGGTGAGTAACTTGAGTGACTGATGTCTCGTAGGACCAAAGGTCTAGACACAATGCTTCAGAATAAAGCTATATTCATTCATTCAGTGACATCATAGGCAGTTTCAGTGTGCCTCAGGCATGGATGGTTGCCTCTAATATTATTGCTTGAAGTGCTGCTTTAAGCCCAATACCACCGGCTGCACTGCTGCTGCCGCTGCTGAGTGCCAACGGTAATGAGAAGCACAATATAATTAATACAAATGGAATGTTTAATGCAATTTTTCCATTTCAAAGAAATTCCTGCGGCATCTTTCCCAACAATGAATTCAACTTTCTCGCTTTGTCCTCAGGCAAACAATAACCCAAGTTTGGCATTGCCTTCATTAGATCAAACTCAATTATTGCAGAGTGCTTGCAGCGCCCATAAAGTGTGGGACAAAATATAGATATGGGAATATATTGCATTACTTCCTCCCGCAATACATTATCAATACACCGGCACTAAATATCAATGTCTTTATTAAAACATGCAGGTGCTCCAAACAATTTCGCTGCCAGTTTGACTTAACTTGAGTCACTGCTTCTGTTTCTGTTGAAGGAGTTATTATGGTTTTGAAATTTTCATAACCGTATGTCGGGTTTCTTTTTTTATTATTATTATTTTTAGTGAGGTATTGTTTTAGCTTTTCATTTGTTTATGTTTTACTTTTCCAGGCACTGTGAGGAAAGCTGTGATTTACAGAGGCAGCAAAAGGCAAGCTGAAAAATGCACGACATAAAATAATAAATAAATACATAAAAACGCAGTTTATCAAAAAAAAAAAAAAAAAAGTGCAAACGCAGTGGGAATCAAAGCTGAGGTTACCAGCAATTTTATTTTGGTTTCATTTGTGTTGCATTGTTTGTGGTAGCTTTTAAAAGCTCATTTATTAATCTGATTTCTGTTGACAGTTGTCTGTTATGGCTCTGTGATACACTGGTACAATAGCAATATGCTTATTACAACATGCAGCAATTGCTTTAAATGGTTAATTTAACTTCATCAGCAGTACCCTATGACTGTTTTGTCCACAATGCAATGAATCAACACAAAATTCATGCTTTTTGACAACTTTTGTGCTGCTTTTCCTTCATGTGTTACACACACATTGTGATACTATCCTTATGATTGCCAGGCTGTCATGACAGCGGTGTGTTGTGATTCTCGCCTCTATATATTACGGGGGTTGGACTCTAAGGCTCCTGCTCTAAAAACTTGAAGGTCCACTGGCAAGTTCTGCCCCATTTGTCTTTGAAGGACAGCAGAATCAAACAATAATTGGAGGCCTCTGAGACCCATACGCATCCGTTTGTCAGTTATTCATGTCAAAGCGCGGTGTTCAGCTGTTGGGGGTCTCAAAAAAGAATGACCTTTTTTCAAAGGGGGCAGGTTTCCTCTCCTGTCTAAGAGACGCCCTGGGTAGTATTCAGCCCCATACAGCAGTCCACAGTTATTACTGCATGTCCCATGTTGCAGCAGAAAGCTTGTATTGTGTCCTTCCCTGAGGAATATACAGTCCCAGATTGGTACGCATGCTTTGATTCGGCAGGTAGTTTGTGTGGAGGTCTTTCTATTTCTCTCATTCACAATGAACCATCCTAATGTTTTGAGAGGTAGCAGAACAATGGCAGAAACCTCTCTTTTTCACTCCAGGGACTGAAAGTAAATAGGACCTTTGCTGATGTATTTGGCTGTTCATTTACAGCACCGCGGAATACAGCGTGCACACTGTACCTCTGCAAAAAAAAAAAAGAAAGAAAAAAGGAAAACTCACAAAGGCATTCTGCAGGACAATAGTGCTGTGGAGGAAACAGGCGCACAATGGAGTCCAGATATCATTCACAACATAGACAGGAGACCATTATCCACAGAAGGAGGGGCCCATGTGAAGGTGACAGGTTTGGGAGACAGAAGAATTGTGCGCACAGTGCTGCCACCAAGACAACAGTCTCCCTGAAGCCTAACCTATAAGGACAGGTTTTTGCAGCGCCAATGCCCGCTGGGCTGAGGTGTTACACGTCATCTGCAATAACCTGGATCATTACTCCTGGAGGCTGTTAGAGGGGAAAATCACATCACTCTGCTTTCACCGCTGCCAAGAAAAATTGACACGCTAAAAGTCACACAAAGACACACTTCAATATGCAGCAGCACGCACAAAGGCTCACCACTAGCATCACTGTCACCATCTCTCACACTTACAAACATACACACATGTAATTACACACATGCGATCTATCATGTAGTGTCAGTGGTGTTTGGGGGTTAACATACCAAGTGGCATCCCAAGCGCCGCCGCCTGAAGCTGACAGCTCTCACTGTGGCAGCCTTGCAGGGGTAAAGTAAGCATCATTATCGCCTTCCGTCGCCATACCTCGGTACTTGGAACAACGCTCTTTCATAGTCTCCCTACTTTTATGCAACTCGCGACTCTTTTCCCTGACTGGCTCCTCTGTCTTCATTGTGCTCCAGTCAGGCACTAATGCTCCTCGTCCTGTTGCCGGACTCTCTGATCCCCTATTACCCTCCCGTCATCCCACAGTCAATATTATCCCCCCATTCCTGACCACTCTTCACCTCCCCTTCCTTTTGCTTTCACCAAAGTCTCAAAAGTCAAACAGACGATGTTGCCCCCCACCCCTCCCCTATCCACTCCTTCATACACTTGCTCGTCTTCCATACACTTATTAACTGGCTGTCATGTTCAGCAGCCTTCCCCCAGACAGTGTTTAGCGTTCCTCAGTCCACTTACTGCAGCCAGAGTTAAGCCTCTGGGCTTTGCACAGACAGGAATCCAACTAGAGGGGAAAGTCAGGACCTGCGGACATGATCTGTCTGCTGCACTCACTCACACTCTTCCACCTACACCGGCTACCTTAAGGCAGGGCTGAAACACACATCATACAAGACATTACCTCCTGGAGGATTTCTGTCTTTTCTGTTCTACAATGTACCGGAGCAAATGAGTAGATTACGATCAGTTCACGAGGCTTTGAAAAATGAGCTTTTATAGTTGGTTTTATAGCTCAAATGTATGGTTTATTTATTTATTTATTTTTTACCGAGACGGAATTCTTTTTTTTTTCTTTCTTGTAACCCACCACCACCCGCTCTTGTGCTGAGCTGACAGTCTCAAACTTTACATTCACATTGTCCTCCAGTTCTTGTTAGTGTCCGTATGCATGAAGGCAGGGCTCATATGAATAAAAAATTACAGGGATAGGATGAAACAAAATGACAGACTGATGCAAGAAAGTGGAACCAGACGGACAAGCCCGGACTGTCAGGACAAAACAGACACAAGATAAGACAGTGGGACAGAAGAGTTCAGTGGTTACTGCGAAAATACTGATGCTGGTGCTGGCATGAGTGTGCTGTGTATATAATTATTAGTGAATATAATGCTAATGTATATATAGTATGACGGAATTCAATTATTTTCAACTTGGTATAGCTTTTTATATTACCTCCAATGTGACACATACACAACGGAAGCAAAATGTTTAATCGTCTAAAACAGCGCGAAAGGTCAACTTTCCGATGAATTTTGAAAATGTTAATCAGATATATTTCTTTGCCTTTATCAAGGAAGCTGTCCATTCGTTCGTGTGAGTTAATCTGTGTGTCAGCAGGGTGTCTGAGGCAATCTGGTGGAGAGACTGCCTGGAGCCACGCAACAGTTGATTAGATTCTGATAGTGATCTGGATCTGTAATTTCAACTATTAGCAGATTATTGTTTTTTCCCACCACATATTGGATATAGAGATTTAATTTCAAATCCAATCCGAAGCCTAACGGCATGCTCGCAGGGTCAAGAAATCGATTTCACCTCAAATTTAAGAAAGGAGGAGTATTCCGCCTCCTTGAAGGTGGCTTCCTACGGGTATTTGCTCATATTTTAGATGACATCAACTCAACTCAGCACTCTGTGGTAGCTACAATACTGGATTTGTCATCTGCCCCTTCTGTCTACACTCTCCCCCTCCCAGGGCAAATGGTGTAAGAAATGAGACGTGGCTGGTGGATAGACTTTCATGCCCTTGCTTTACTAGTGTCATTTCCGCAACTCTGAAATTGTGCCATGGTCTACAGGGCTTTGTTGTAAATCACTATCTCCCACTGTCAGACTGCAGACTGCTGCACACTGTGGATGCCTAGCTTTCTGCTGCCTCCTGGGTGACTAATATATCTTGTTAAATTGTGCTGAGAAGCGTGCGGAGAACTGTACACCTTCTCTCTTTGTACCGTATTTGTTTGCTTGCGTTTGTGCTCGTGTGTGTTCCTGTGTGCCTACTTCAAAATGTGTGTTACATCGGTGTCTGCGTGTCTACATTTCGTGACTGAATAGGTAGGTGGGGATGTTACTTTTGCAAATATGTTCGCTAAACTCCACAAGTCTGTCAGGCTTTGTTGGTAATTCAGTTAGATTGCTATTCGGCCAACTTCCGCTCACCACCACCACCAGTCGGTATCGGAGTTGTGAAGCTATCTCTCAGCCACTTCATAATTAGAAAAGCTGTGGAGCCAAGCCACAGTTTGAGGGGGAAGAGGGAGAAAAAAAAAAAAAAAGCTGTTGGCAGACTGCATTATTCAACATTGGCAGCAATTTACTCTGTCTCCCACCCCAAAGACATGAATCTAAGTGATTTCATAGTCACATCCTTCCTAGTGTGCCATACTGTATAAAGCCGGACTCTTCTCTTATCACCAGCTCTTAAGCCATGCACTGTATACTATCAGCTTGTACACACACACCATATCTCAGTCCAACCTTTTTGAAAACAGATTTATGAGTATATTTGTGTGTAATTGGTGTTCTCCTGCACAAAGCAGGGAGAGATAATTACCCATTGTTAAGTGAGGTGTAAATTGTCTGATCCATGTGTATTTATCTTCTCAGCACACACAGAGAGAAATAGGCCTTTTTGGGGATTTAGACTCTGCAGTGACGTTGGACTCTCCTGGCCACCGTCCAGCTCTCAAATCCCTTTTGCTGAAACCTGTCGAGAAACAGCCCTCGCCGTGGCTTAACCATATCCTGTCTAATTCAAGCGTCTTCTTTAGTCATAGCCAATTCAATCGGGGGACTCGGCTTGACCTTCAGAGGGAAAGTGACACCAGCCTCCGCCGTTAGTGGATTTAACTAGAAACAGACGTCGCCGTCGCCGTGTGTTGGTGAGCGAGAAATACGTCTATTCTTATTTTTGTTCCCGTGCAATTATGATAGTGACTGCTCTGTAAATAGGTGTCTCTGAAGGGAACCTGTCTCATTAGCAAGGAGCAGTTATGACGTTGCCATTGTGCCTGCAGGAAATTTTGCTCTAATGGTCACAAGAAGCCTTAGGAAATAAAAGAAAGCGTCACGGTGAGTGGAGAAAAGTCAAATCTGCCATTCTTCAGAAAGTGGCTGAGCAAGTTTTGTTGCGTTCACCAGGGGGCATTGTTCTGAAGAAACGAAAAGAAAAGAAAAAGAAAGAGAAAAGAAGGCAGTGACAGCAGCAACTCAAAAATAAACATTTGGTGCAGAAAAATCTAAGAAGGAATCCCTCGGCTCTCATGATTTATTACATTATCACATCATACAAACCGTGACTAATGCAGTCAAACAATCAGGGTACATCTAGTGAACTGCGTTGCCCAGGGGTGCTCTCTGCTACCGACTTCAAACATTTGTAACTGAAGCACACACATATTAAAGACACACACTGTGCATGCTGGCTCAACAAATGTCCGCGCGCATCAACACACATAGAAGTGAAAGGCTGTAGACAGTCCCATGAGGGATCGGACTTAGCGTTAGCGCGGACAGTGGCCACTGGGATATGATTTTATTAGCTCCAGATGCTGCTGAAGAGCAGGCTAGAAACGTTCAATAATATGAGCAGGACACATCAAAATGATGGTGCCCATCTGGAGCACAAATAATGTAATCAGCTCGGGTCAGCGGTCATCAGCGCCTGCCCGTCGGGTAAACCCACCGTCCTGTGACGTCACCAGGCTCAGGGACAGGACGGGGCCGGGCAGATTGAGATTCACTCAAGATTTTGTTTGGAATATCCCCCCCTAAGCTCCTGCACATGACCCGCAGAGTGAAGACATTTGGGAGAAGACAAAGATGGAATGTGAGGGACTGTCTATTGTAATCTGAAGAAACTACAGATGGCTCTGATGTGTGTATCCCACAGTTTGTCAAATCAGTTCTGCAAAATTAGTTACAACATCTTCATATGAAACAGTCCGTAAACACATACAGACCATGTACATCACCCCCCCTCCCTCCCTCCCCTTCTCTCCGCACACACATGTACACACACGTATAGGAACTCTATTTGCAGAGGCTTTAAATATTCAGCACCTGCCGTGTTTTCTGTACGACTTTGATCAGCCACAGATTCCACTCTGTCCCTTTCATCTCTGAACTTCAAAACCATCGTATGAAAAACCTGGACCACAAAAAAAAAAAAAAAAACCTGTTCCGGCTCGGCTCAGACAATCTCCTGTTCACCAATGAGCTGCAAAAGTTGTCACGATGACAAACCGAACACAAAGAAAGACAAGCAGCGGCGTTAACCTTTTTTTGTGAAAAGCTCCTTTTGCTCGAACTCTGATTGGAAGTCATTTGAAAAGCATGTGCGTATTGGAGTAATTATTGTTGAATATTCCCAGGATAGTTTGACAACTCCTCCAAACAACTTCTCGGCTGCCTCCAGGCTATTACCTCAGGCTTACATTGAGCCAGAGCAATAACTAACATGGAGCAATCTGCAGGCAACAGGAAGGACACGAAAACTTTCCCAATTACTACAGTCAATTTGTAGAACTGCACATTGTGTCTTTCTGTAGGTACTTGCACCTTTTTTTTCGGTTTAGGTCAGGTTAATTCTTTTCTAACTCTCCTTGTATTATTCAAGGAAGCCTATGATTATATATTCACATGCACATCAGTGATATCTTATTGTCAATAACGCTAGAGGATATGTTTGTGAGAACTTGAGTCAAGTCCAGGAGAGCAAGGCCTTTCAGCTGATGTTAAAAAAAAATAAAAAAATAAAGCAGCAGTGCATCACAGCGCGACTGCAGGCAACCTCAGATAGACAGTCATCCGCCTTTATCAGAGCACGCTGTCCCACCTGCATCGATTCGCATCCCGTGGATTTGCCACTGGCTGCAGCTACATCACCGGTGGAAAAAGGAGGAGGAAGAGGAGGAGGGAGGGGGGAAGGAAAAAGAGGAGAGGAGGGTGGGGTGGAGGGGGGGTGAGCTTCAATCATAGATGTAAGCATGCGTTAGGAAAGCGCCAAAAAATAAATAAATAAAGGTAAAGGTGGTGTTTAGAGCCCGGGCCTGTGCGCATGACAGCCGGACTGACTGCGTCGTGCAGGACCTCTGTACCGGAGGGGCACGTCTATGTGAGTGTGTGTGTTTATTTGTGTGTGTGTGTGTGTGTTTTTTTTCTTATCCCACACACAATTGAAAACACAAGCCGAAACACAAAAGTTGATGACCCGTTCGGTAATCGATGAAGTTGATTAAATGCGTCCGTGGATGTGGACGCGGATGCAAATAAGTTCCGATCGTAACTCGTTTCCAATTCAAAGTCAGCTATAACAGTGCACTTACAGATATGGATTTACCTTCAGTGGAATTTAAACAAAATGCAGCCTAGCCCTTTTTTTATTTTTATTTTTATTTTTTAAGTCTACATGTGATCCAAGTGGTCAGCAGTGTGCGCGCACTAACCCGGGTCGGACCGCGTAAAAGACGGATACAAATGCAGCACAAGTAGCCGGTATCTCTCTCTCTCTCTCTCCCTCTCTCTCTCTTACACACACACTCTCTCTCTCTCTCTCACTCTCTCTCTCTGTCTCTCTCTCTCTATGTGCGTGTGTGTGTGTGTACGACGCGTCACAAACAACACAATTTCCACAACGGATAGAAGTTACAAGCAAAAGCGACGCTCACCTTATAATGAAGTTTCTTCTAGGAGGAAAAAATTTCCCGGCAGATTTATTTGGAATTCTTTTCTATATTGTTCGCGTTGCTCCGTCGGATCCAAGTGTATCCGTTCACTGCAGCTTTTGTTGCCCGTTGTTCCACCTCAACTGCGCGTCTCAGTCGCGCGCTGCATCACTTCTCGCTGTGTGGATGTCAGGGAGGCTGAGAGGCTGAGGGGACTCAACCCTCCCATTGGCTGCCATTCACAAGTCCCCGGCACAACACGGAGGAGAGGGGGGGGAGAGAAGGAAAAAGGAGGAGGAGGAGGAGGAAGGAGGGAGGGAGGGAGGAAGAAAGAAAGAAAGACAAAAAAAAAAAAAAAAAAAAAACGAGCAAAAACAAAAGAAGGATGGAATAGTAGGAGGATTAAGAGACACCGGCGGGGCTGAGATTTAACTCCCAACAAGCGACGTTCAAGTTTAATAATAAAACCTACTGTGAATGTTTTTGTGCCTGCGTGCGCTTCCTCACATTTGCATAATCCCCGGTTAATAGTTGCAAAGTCAGAGGTTGAGTGTGGGTTGGAATTAGTCTATACGTGCTTATTTTAACCCCCCCTCCCCTGGTGAGTCCCTGTTTTAACTATAGATCATGTGTGATTATAGCTGCTAATTAAATCTGATGTGCTGCGTATGAAATAAATGAAGAAAAGCAGCAACAATCTGCAATTAACATGTTTTATAATAGTAATAGTGCTCCTGATATAGCCTACTGCTGACACTGTGCTTCTAATAGTCATTTCCCTTCAGGATTAACACACTTTCTAGTGATATATTTGCATAATAATGCAGTTTTCCTAAAGTTAGAAGCAGAGTTCTAGCACTGGTCTGCTTTTTTTTTTTTTTTTTTTAAAGAAATTATCTGCTGCAGAGATTAAATACACTAAATTGTACGTTAATAATCTGAACCGCAAAAACAAATGGCCAAAGTGCTATATTATATGTTTGCAATGTACAGTCATGGAAAAAATTATTAGACCACCCCTTGTTTTCCACAATACCTTGTTCATCTTAATGCCTGGTACAACTAAAGGTACATTTGTTTGGACAAATATAATGATAACACCAAAAATGATTCACAATAGTTGAATTTCAAAGCTGATATTTATCCATTTAACATGTTTTCTTGATAAAAACCAAAATCACATTAGTTCTTACATCATTATCTGTGTCATTATACCGACAAAAACAGTGCTTTGAGTCATTCTGTGTTTTATTTTCTGTCTGTTTTAGTCACATGATACACACAGGGGTTAGGACCTGATTGCATAACCACAATTTTTGATGACTTTTGATGCTCTCGTGATTTTTTTCGTTGATTATATATGATAAAATGTTATTATCATATTCTAAATCCTCTGATCCAGTTTATTCTTTTACAGTTAAATAACCTCTCAGCTGGCATGTCTGTTTCTGCATGAAATTTGACACCAATTTCACTTGGCCCTGTTGTTTATATGTTGCTAGGTAACCCACTTCAATGATGATTCTATGATTCTGGCCATAGCAATATGACTATA
The DNA here is from genome assembly GCA_029822895.1 of Maxillicosta whitleyi. Taxonomy (NCBI): domain Eukaryota; kingdom Metazoa; phylum Chordata; class Actinopteri; order Perciformes; family Neosebastidae; genus Maxillicosta; species Maxillicosta whitleyi. Next base: position 1,453,952 of record JAPSES010000115.1, read on the forward strand.
AAGCTACTGTATTACAAAAATTATTAATATCTCTCAAAATACTGGATCTATCAACTTTTCACTACTCTGTTCCTTGAGGAAATATACATTAATATGCCAAACTGCAGCAGTCAGCTCTTTCCAGATTTTGTTTGATGCCTGAGACAGACACACACACACACCCACACACACAGACACACACACACACACACACACACACACACACACACACACACACACACACACACTCACACTTCCCTGTTATTGCATAGTATTACACATATATATTGGTTTTATGTACATGTAAAGTGAATGTATTGTAATGGTCAGATGATGTTTTTAAAGTAGATCGACAGCTCTGTGATAAATATTCTTTTTGAGTACAACACATTTTCTTATTAATTCTTAGAATTTCACATTTTGACCTATGACTGTATCTTGGAAACTAAAACCAAGCATCATTTTTGAATTATTTTTTCTTTATCAGTGACTCAAAATTAGTTAACAGGGTTGTTTTTATTTTGGAATTATTTTATTTGTAGACCCGTGTTACCTGAACAATGCTAACCAAGGTGTTAAACATAGATAAATATTACAGTTAATACTAGTTTTAATCCTCGGATACTTTATGAATAGTCCTTCACATGCATTTGGTCCCATATTTAACCCATAAAGACCCAAACATTCACATTCATTTACTAATTTAAAACATTTAATATCAGTAAATCAACTAATTATATCAATCCATGTCAATAATTTTTGTAAAATACAGTTTGTCATGTTTTCATATTCATCAGACATGACTCATTTGGATGTTCAGAGATGACATAGTTACCATGGAAACATTGTCATCTTCTACAACATTGATTCACCAGTAGAACTCATGGAGTTGGATCAATGACAGTGAATGGAAACACTGGATTTATGTTCACTTATTCATAGTTTTTTCTCTGTTTTGATATGAAAGCCTTTGAATTTACTCTGTTGTAAACATCTACGTGAAGCTATGTGAATTAAATATATGAAAATACATGATTTACACTGAAAAAAAAATTCAAAATAAAGAGGTTAATATGACAATATATAGTGATAAATCACTTAAAGGTTTATATAGAGAAAAATGAACTTGGGAATTGCCATAAAAATACTATTGTGTCTGTGAATTAAAATGGTTTTACAAGCAAGAGGAAACTTCACATGTGATTTATAGATAATCCCAAAGACATGCAAATATATTCAGTGAAAAACATGCAGTTCATTGACTTTTTATTTTATTTTATATATATATTATCAGGGCTTTAAGGGCAGAAAAGGCAAATTTCATTAATGCTACAACAACAAGAAAACTGAATATAGCTGCCACAAGCACAAACACAGCAGGTATTAATACCCAAAGTTCAAAGCCAAATCATTAAAATAAAATATAGAAAAATTGTAAAAATATTATACTTTTGTACAGGTGCTACAGATTTTTGGACACTGAGGCTGGTTCAGGTCAATTTTATATATAAATCATAATGAATTTTATATTTTTTATGTGTTATGTAAAAAAAAAAAGGACATGATACTGTGTGATAGTAGAAGTTTTTGTACAAAACATAGTTGTAAAAATAAAAAAAAAATGCTCTTCCTGCTCTGAAACATTATACAGGTAGTCCTCGGGTTACGAATAAGTTGCGCTGTTGACGTAACCCGAATTTCGCGTAAGTCAGAACTGACCCTTTAGTACCCCTAAATCTCTAAATAACTATCCAAATACATGTATTATACTTCATATTAATAAAATAATAAAAGTAAAAAATAAGATACTGTACTTACTGTATGTACAGTATACAGTATGTATGGCGGACGAAATTTCTACTTCGTACAATAATCGCGGACGAGACTCCGGCGTCGTAAAGTCGAAAATAACGTAAGTCGGGTACGTCGTAACCTGAGGACTGCCTGTATGTATATATTATATATAATTATTAATGTGGGATAGTCTATTTAGACATTCTAAATAAATCTGTAGTTCAGTATTTGGTTTAGACACTTACTATGAGGGAATTCTGAGTCTGGGTTAAATTTGACCTGAAACAAACTGTGAAGGCTGAAGAAATGAACAGTTTGTTAAAGGATAAAACAAGGTATGTGGCGATGTTAATGATCTAAGTGGTGTACTGCTACTTTTGTGCCAGGGCTGACCTTTAACGGACCCAAATCTGTGGTCGTTGTCAGAGCGTTGACACCAGTGCGGAGGAACAGTGTTGAATGTCATGAAATACCAATTTGTCCGAGCAAAACATTTTAGAGCAGTGACGGTAACGGAGCAGACAGGCATCCCCAACTATAATTAGTCACATAATTACGTTGCAATGTCAAGAAAAACGGTTCAGTGTGTAATCTTACGATGATGAGATAATGAAATTATAATCACAGGTAAACAAAGTGTGATTTCTTGTGATAACAGGATAATTAAGCTGTGATCTTAAGATAACAGGAGTAAAATTGAAATTGGTGGTTAGCCGCGCCGAGCTTGTGTACTTGTAAACATCGCTTCGTGATTTTTTTTTTTTTTTTCCCCTCCCATTCATGTCTCCGACGCCGAAAAAGAAACCGGCGCTTCAGATATCAGAACGAGGATAAAGTGTCACGAGAAGATACAGATATTTAGCTTCATTTGCTATTCATCGTTTGTGTCTCATCATTTTCAAAACACTTAACACAGCTTGAACAAGACATGAGGCACAAAGCATATGTCACATCTAATAAAAATGTAGTGCGTATAAAATGTGCAGTATGAAGATGGAAGTGAAGTCTGCAGGCGTTTATGGGTTTATGGTTTCAGTTTTTCTCTCTCTTTTTTTTTTTTTTTCCTGAGCCAAGGCCCCGTGCTGTGCATGCGTTACCACCCATGCAGTGTTTGTGCCATGATGACCACTGGCTGCTGTTAGATTCATGAGTTTAATCCCTGGAAGCGCTCCAAGCATCCACTTTGCTGCTGTCCTGTCCTCTCAACCAAACATCAAACTCTTGCCTATAGCGCAAAATGCAGTGAGCCAAAGGGATGTCTGCATTTGGCATCATGTTCTATCAGGAGATCAGCCCGAGATGAATAACCGCTGCCCTTGACTGCATCATTGCTACTCAATGAGCTTACATCGCCTCAGTATTTTGAGCAGTTTATTTAACAGCCTGCTGCCCCCAAACATATCCTAACAGGAAAAGCAATCTGGAAAAACAAAGCACGTCCCGTCATGTAAAAAAAAAAACAGATAAAAAAAAAAAAATCACAACTAGAAAAGCACTCAGAGAGCACAAACCTCCTCCAAGCAGTACAGTTCCCCCACATATTGTGACTGACACCCCGCAATATTACTGCCACATTTGTTTTTTTATTTATTTTATTAGATTCTTGACACTGGAAACATACCCACAGAAATGTGAATTACATGCTGCTAACAAAGA
>JAPSES010000115.1:1630930-1642064 GCA_029822895.1 Maxillicosta whitleyi
GGTGCCAATAATTTTTCCAGGGGGTGGCAGGAGGCTCATGGTGCCATAAAGACACATTTGTTCAACCATTATTTTTTTTTTTTTAAATACCAAATGAACAACATATTTATTTAGAATATCTTAAATAGACTATCCCACATTAATAAATATATTTATTATATAAATATAATGTTTCAGAGCAGGAAGAGCATATTTTTGAAAAAAAAAACAAAACAAAAAAAAACATCTACTATCACACAGTATCATCCTGTTTTACATAACACATAAAAACATAAAAGTCATTATAATTTATTTATAAAACTGACGTGAACCAGCATTAGTGTCCAAAAATCTGTAGCACCTGTAAAGTGAAAGTATGACATTTTAAAATATTTTTGTGTATTTTGGCAAAATTTAGGAAAAGTAAGCAAATTTCAGAATAAAAGAATGATTTTTAGGGTGTTTTTTTTACTACTGTTGAATGACAAAACTGGTTACATTTGACCTGACTAGTACATAAGGGTTAATAAATTATCATATCTGGGTTCCAGGTGAAGTAAAAGAGGTTTTTGAGCCCCCTGAATGTGTATTTAACCTTTTCAAAACTTAGATAGAGCCCCCCTACTCATCCATCAGGAGGTGCTGGGCAGTTTGGATAACAGGTATCACTTTTTTTTTTTTTAATTGAAAAAACAAACCCACAGAATACAGAGGATAATATTATAATGAATGGTGATGAATTACGAAGGGTTAAATAGAGAGAAAAATTAATTTGGGAACCGCCACTAAATTAGCAGTGGGTTTTAATGGGTTGAAATGAACTAAATAAGTGTAATAGACACTGGTGTTACTGTGTTCAGTGTTTAATGAGAACATTAAAATCAACAGTAGTTACCGTGGAACAGGTTGGTACCATAGTTTGAGTCACACACTTCCTCATGCTGTCATGTCTATTTTTCGGCATATTGTCTAACAACACCTTCAATATGCTTTAACTTGTTTATTTTGTTTGCTTGGGTAGAGGGCCATGTGGAATTAGTTGCTATGTCCTGCCTCCATAGAAGGCATGTTTTTAATTTTGCACTGGAATATTTTTTTTTTTTAGATGTGTCCTTAAAGTTGCAGTGCTTGAGAGTTTCTTTTGCCATCAGAAGGCAAAAAAATTCTGTAATTACCTTTCAGTATTTTGTGATTCAAGAGGTCTGAGAGTAAACAAAAATTCCACCCACTTCTTCGGCTGTAGAAAATCTACTCGGACAGAGATTTGGGCTGATCACAGTCTGGTTTCAAGGGGACGTAGGGAGGTACATACGTGATACAGAGGTGAAATTACTGGTGGCGGTTCAATCAGGCATTACTTTGCTGCTTATCACGTGATATGGAAGCTTGGAAAAGTGGTTTTAATACAGCAGTATGAAATGGCATTAGGTCATTTATATTATTAGCCCTATAGTTTTTACTGTATAGAACTCTACTACACTGACCATCATAGGAAAGTTACAATATTCTGCCTTTAGATTGGATTACAGGACACATTCACCACCTTGTTTATGCTACCACAACGCTTATGTGATGTCACAACAAAGGCCGCAACATTTATTTTCATCCAGAGGTGCATTTTTATTTTTTTTTTTAATAAATCCACAGTCTTGTTGTCTTGTCTTCTAGTGCTACGTTTGTGGCAGTTCACAAATGATTTTTTTCTCGATATTTAACTTCTCGTAAGTGATTTATCATTATTGGCTGTAATATTATCTTCCTCATACTGCATTTTTCAGTGTAAATCATGTATTTGTTTTATATTTAATTTGCTGATTATGTAGATGTTCGGTACATTTTAGATCAATGGATGGTTTGGGTCGCCAGTGGATGTTCAGGTCTTTACGAGTTAATGATGGGAGTATCAAATCATTACATAAAGTCTTCTTTGGAGAATCCTAAAAATTCACATAGGGGTTCAGGTATGGACTCTATAATGGCCAATCCATATGTAAAAAGGATGCCTCATGCTCCCTGAACCACTGAACGCTGATCCATTCACAAACTGAGCTTGATAAATCCTAGTGTAGTCATGTGTCATTTGCGAAGAAAATATCCAGTTTCAGTACAGTAGGGGTTAACGCCACTGACTTTGGTGCGAAGATGGTCAGTTCGAGATTCAGGTGATCCCTTGGGAAAGGTTCTTTACACTATACATCCCAATGTGGCCACAAGGGGGCGCAAGCCTCATTGAGCCTCACACAGGAAGCGCATCTGACATAAAAACCTGTGCCAAATCAACATGCAAAGGTGATTCGGTGTGGGGACCCCGAAAGGGAAAAAACCCAAAGAAATCATCAGTATAGTCCGGTAGTCGCTGACCTAATTTTTTGGACACATAATGTTGCTGAATGTACCTGAGTAAATGAAGAAACCTGTAGTGTTCTGCATCCGCTATCCATCCATCCATCCGTCCATCCATCCATCCATCCATAAAACATGTATTAATCTGCCCTTTTTAGTGCCAAATACACAACAGTTGTTTAATACTGATCTACATAAATCTAGAAACTGTATTTCTGGTTCATCTACAATGACATTGCATCTATTTTTCTCATATATATTCCTGAAACTCACCTCCACCTGATCTTCCAAATTGTTGCCCTTTAATAATGAGCCCAACGACCCCAGTGAACTCACCTGTAATTTGACCATAGCACATATTTCTACTACATTAACCTTTAGATGAACTTTGTTACCTTTGCTAATATCAAAATAAAAGGAATAATATCCATCTACGTATTGATCCAACTGGATATAAGACAATAAATATATTCTGATTATGATTTTCTATTCATGTATTTCTCTTTGTAATATCGTCTTATTTCCTCTACGACAATGTTCTGAGGACAAAAACATGTTGGCTTTAGCAGTGGAAATTAGAACAATGCCGAGATCATTTTGGGTGTGTGACATGAAGACTGATAGCATCTTAAAAAATACAATCCCGACATAAATTTCTTATCAACATTAAAATCTTTGTGATGAATGTCCTGCTCTCGTAGTATAATGACCACCTACAGCCTCTAGGGATTCTTTTAATAATTAGTCAAGTGAAGTCATGTTTCTAAAGGTAAAATAAAAACCATCATTTAGTGTCAAATCTAACAGTAGTTTCGTCCTCACTGAGGGTTGTGGATGGTCATATATTTGGGTTTTTTTGAGGGGTGGAGGGGGGGGGGTCATGAGCCAAAAATGGTTGAGTACCACAGATGGAGACCTCTATCATTCATATGTATGTGCGGGTATCCGTCATCGCTTCCATCCATCAGGACTCTTTAGTCTGGAAAATCACAGTGAGCAGAGAATGACTCATGGTGGCAGGGGTTACCTGCAGCTAGAGCTAATTTCAGGGGCAGGCTCAGCAGCACCCTGTTATCCATTTTTAGTGTGCCTGCTGTGAAACATACCATTTCTCACTTAATAGTATTCCTTTTTACTTTTGACTTTGACTTTTTGTTTCCCAGCTCACTCTGCTTTCTTTTTGCTCAGGCCACATGAACACAAAGGGATTGTTTTAGTAGAAACACTTCAATTTGTACAGTTTTTTTTTATTCAATTATAGTCATTATAAGTGACCATAGTAATTTAAATATTAACTTTCTCAAATGATAGTGGGCACTATGAGTTCTGCTGTGATTGTATTTATAGACACACTCAGCCAAAATGCTCAGAAACCACATACTGGGCCATTGGTCTAAAAAAAAGTGTTTCCAAACCTTTTTTTTTTTTACGCCACGGCACATATTTGACATTAGAAAAATTACAAGGCACACCATCAAACAAAAATGTCACGAAAAGTATATTTATTGAATTGGATCATAAACCTGAGAGGGGTACACCAGTGACCCAGACTGAGTCCCTGGGTTGGAGTCTGTTGTATATTGTTGTATATTATGGGATGCATACCCCTCCTGCCTCAACCCAATACCTGGGGTTCATGGGTAACTCACTAATCCATGCATCAGTACTGAGGGGGTTTTATCAACAGAACCGCCACATCAGAACCAGTTCACTTTTATTTTTATTCTCAAACAGAAGCAGCAGACTGTTGTTACTGGAACCCACTGTGGGCTTACAGAACCAATCAGGTGAAACTGGATCATTTTCCACGGCACACTAATGTGCCACGGCACACTGGTTGGGAAACACTGGTCTAAAATACAGCGTCTTTATTAACCTGGTTAGTTCAGTTTCTTTGTTAACACTCTAGTAGCAAAACCATTGGTTGAATTCAAACCAAATTGGATTCATAGATTGCCAGTGACCCAGAATAGCTTTGATTACATTTTGGGAAAAGTAGGTCAAAGTTACAATTTTTAAAACCAAAAATTTCCCCCCATTTTCTTATAATGGACGAAATTTCAAATGTCTGTAGCAGCAAAACAGTTGGTTGAATTCAAACCAAATTGGGGTTATAGATTGCCAGTGACCCAAAAGGCATGGAAGGCAGGAAATGTACATTAAAGTTAATTTTTTAAAAGAATTTCTTAAATGTTATCCCCCCCCCCCATTTACTTATAATGGGTGAAACTTCAAATGTCTGTGGCAGCAAAACTATTGGTTGAATTCATACTAAATTGAGTTTACAGATTGCTAGTGACCTTGAATATATCTGATTACATTTTAGGAAACATAAGTTACAATTTTTAATTAATTTTTTGAACTTTTCTTCTTCCTCATTAAATTATAACAATCAAAATGTCAAATGTATTTAGCAGTAAAACTGTTGGTTGAATTCATACTAAATTGAGTTTACAGATTGCTAGTGACCTTGAATATATCTGATTACATTTTAGGAAACATAAGTTAAAAATTTTAATTAATTTTTTGAACTTTTCTTCTTCCCCATTTAATTATAAAAGATGAAATGTCAAATGTATTTAGCAGTAAAACTTTTGGTTGAATTAATACAAAATTTGGTTTATAGATTGCCAGTGACCCAGAATAGAGGTAATTACGTTTTGAGAAAAGTTGGTCAGAGTTAACATTTTTATACATTTTTTTAATCTTTTTTCTTCTCTTATTTACTTACAATGGGCAAAATTTCAAATGTCTATAATTGATATGCTTGACATGATGACATCAGCTGGATCCATGCCAAAATAAGCTCCAATATATGTGAGGGGCGGGGCTTGTTGTGCCTGGAAACACTTGCTGAGGTTATGATCATTTTAGTTGAATGCAGTCCCAGCAGGAGTCTGACTCACTCTTAGTCTTACAACAGTCATGGCTTCACGTTATCTTATTTAACAGTGATTTTCAATTAGTTCCTCACTGTGTGGTTCATAGATTTTTAGATTTGTCCAAAAAAATAAAAATAAATAATAAAAGGTCAGCATCGAGGTTCAGCAGATGGTGTAAATGAGATACTGTAATCACCTATTTAATCAGTACAACACATTTTTTTTTTTTTGTGATTTTATTCAAAGTAGGGATTGTTTCTTAACATTCCTTTACACACCACACTATTTAACCACTGACTTTGGTGCGGAAGGTTGCCAGTTCAAATCCCAGGTGGGTCCTTGGGAAAAGCTTTACACTAAAGATACCTTGTAAATCGTTTTGGACAAAAACGTCAGCCTAATGTAATATCCACCAGTGAAGACAATCACTTACCAATATGAAAAGATAAATCACTGTTGATCCATTAATTCTATTATTCTATGTAAATAATTGGTGTAAAATACAGTTTTTCATCTTTTCATGGTCATCAGATATGAGCCATTTGGATGTTCAGAGGCTCTGCAGTTACCATGGAAACACTATCATCTTCTACAACATTGATTCACCAGTAAAACCCATGGAGTTGGATCAATGACAGTAGATGGACACAATTGTTTGATGTTCATTTACTAAAAATATTACTGAAAAGGTCACTTTTTCTTTAGTTTTCTCAGTAGGATGAGTAAAGTACATGATCACTAGATTAGATATAATTTTTTATTGAAAAATGCAAAATGGAAAGGATATTATGACAGATACAAATCACTTTAAAAAAGGTTAAAACTAGAGGGAAAATCACAGCACTGAGTCTTTATGTTAAAAAAAATAAAATAAAAGTAGCTTTTTACTGCATTGGCTACATTTATTTTCTGGGTTATTTAATTGAAAAAGGAAAAGAAAATTAGAATTCCAATCTTAGGAAGCTGCTTTGAAAGCATCAATGTCACACTAGAGGAACTTGAACTGAAGCTGCACTAAAGACAAATCAAGATAAAGTCATGTAGAAAAAGTAACTCAACCATTAGTGGCCATTATAAAAAAAGAATATTCATAATGATAAAGATAAAATGAGACTTTATTGATCCCACCATGTGGATATTTTACAGTTGACAGCATTAACATACAACACACCAGTGCAAGAGAAAAAAACATTAGAAAAAAATATTCCATGAGCGATTTTAACACTAAATTACTGCTTTTAAATACACATATGCAGCAATGATGGTTTAAGCATCTTTTTTTGACTCATAAATGCCGAGATTATATCTTGCAGAAATGTGCAGCACCAACATTTTATTCTATTGTAACCAAAGAATAGAGGTAAAAGACCTCTACTGTGATCCATCAGTTGACTACAGAGATAGATATGCAGCAGGTAAGCTATTCCTGCACTGTATTTTTCCCCAGACGGGTCATGGCTTAGTCTTTCAAGGATGGACAAGCTAAATGGTACTTTACTGTACCATAACCCTGTCTCCAGAGAGCGAGGATGTCATCTATTTGAGACTTTCCCTACATAGACGGGTTATATATTTCATGTCTCAATTACCCATGAGTTCACTGCATAATACAAGACTCCCCTCTGTGACATATGGCACCCCTCCTTCCCTCCTGTCCCCCGTCACTAAACCCAACAGGGCAACCATACTAGTCTGTGATGGGTTTCAGAGTGGGAATAAAGGCTCACTGTGAGCAACCCTTGCCTAACTGGTGGGAGACAGCTGGATTAGAAGCAGCAGCGCCCCTAGAACATCCCAATTAAAATCAAAGCAATCACCATCGCAGAGAAGTCATTAGATTGAGAGGCTGTTTGAGGCTAAACGCTATAATAACGCGGGAGCTGCAGGATTTCAAAAGCCTGTCAGACACTGATTTCATACATTGGAAAGTTTGATGAATAGAGCCTTGTGAGAGGCAACTCTTGAGCACTGCACTATTACCGAAAGCTTTGCTGGGGATTAGAGGGAAGACAGAAGCTTTCATTCCTTCAGTAAGTCAATGTATGAATAATTTACTCAGTGGGTATCTCTGCGAGCTCTCCCTATAAGCCTTGGTAATGTTTTATTTGTATGTTTTCTGTCAAAAGTAATCTAGCATCCGGAGTCAAGAACACAGTTGGTTGAGATTCGCTGAGTGCGGCAGGCCTCCTGCAGTTCCCATAATACCTGTTTGATGTGACGTTTGTTGTCAGCGATAATTAGCTCTTCACTGGACCATGTCCATCTTCTGTCCCACACCCAGTGCCGATGAGACGAGCTGTGAGCGAATGCACAATGGAGGGTTCCCTTCTCTTTATATCCTTGCTTTTGCACAGTGTGCTGCTTCTCACAGATGAAGCTTAGCTTTATTACAACTTGCGGTAATTTTTAGCACAGCTATGAGGCAAGACAACACTGAATTCACTTAAGTTAATTGCTGAGCTCTGCAGACCAAAGGATTTTACTGCCACAAAGTTTAAGTGGGTAAGAAACTCAATACTTCTTACAATTGCAGTGCAACTCTAGTGATAATGTTATTGTTCTTCTCTCGCTACATCTACTTTACTTTATTTTACTATTATTAATATTATAACGTTATGATTTGTTTTAACATTTTGTTGATATACTTCATCCCGTACGTGTATTAAATTGATTAGATGCAACTTATTTTATCCAGCAGGACCAGATTTACAACATCCTGCTACTTCTAACAACATGTAATATGTTAGGGACGTAATTAAAAAATAACATACTGTGTTATATATTTGTTTGCTTTGTTTAACCAAAGCAAACAAACTAGCTTGTACAAATACGCCTCTTAAACCAGAACACCTACAACATTTGCAATAGAAGCTGGAAAGGTGGCGAAAGCAACAAATTTATGTTGATGTTTCTCTGCAATACAATACTGGTTATATTTGCAGTGAAACATAATGCAGGTGATGTTTACAATCAAATGGAAGTGGAGCTGCAGGAATTTCTAGGAGATTGGGTTGAAACAAATCTATTATTCAAGACAGTTTTTCCCAAAATCACAAATTTTCTTCAATGGATTTCGTAATCTTTCTAATGTACAACGTTACAGAGAACTTTCAACCTAAAACAGCGTGAAGATAATAAACTGCTATGACATCTTTGGTCCTTTGGTATACAGTAATGGTCCTACGTGGCCCCATGGGAGGTTTAAAGGTGATACTTGTCAAAGTGTTGTGGTCAAAATTCTGACAGATATTTCATCTGACCATCTCAGTGTGACTTCTGCTACAACATTACATCGCCACAACAACCAGTGGAATGGTGCAGTGATCAAAGTGACGAGAGTGTTTGTTCTTTGCTAAATCTACCAACATCGAGTTTTCATTGAGCGTCACTGACAATACAATTAGTCTTTTACGCAGATTTTAAAATTACAAGTCTTTGTTTACAATATTGTACAGGAAGTTTATTTAGGGCAAGTTCTTTGGCAAGTTAGAAACAAACATCCATCCCCCACCTTCTGCTTGTTGGGCATGATGGTGGTGCACTAACCTTAATGTCAACCTGCTTACTAATACTGCGTTTCCATTATGAAAAATGACCTGGAATCTGGTACCCTGTACTAGATTTTTGGTATCACCTCTGCCGAAGTTCCAAGCGATACTAAACTATAACCACCGCAGACCACTGATTGGTCAGAAGGTTATCTCTGTGACCCGCTGTTTTACAAAAAGCAGATGCAAAAGTAGACTGTAAATATAGCGATACATTAATCTACATCATTACAGCCCAAAACTATACCATGGACGGATGAGGAGATTCCGTCTTTGGTGGCCGACATAAAAATTCAAATAAGTGTAACAAGCAACTTCTCAACAACTATCGGAGCAGATGATATAGAGCCCACCTGTTCTGGTCTGTTTTTTTTGTCTCCTGAATACTTCAATTTCGCAAATATATCTTGCACGTTAAGATTTACCAAATGGAAAAAAAAAACAATTTTTCCAAAACTCATTTTTCAGTTAAAAGGTAGCAAGAGGTGTTTTTTTTTTTTTTTTTGGGTGTTGCGAAATTGGTATGTTACGCAAAATTGCAATGGAAAAACCTTTTTTTCGCAAATAGAGTCACGTGAATAATAATAATAATAATAAAAAAGCCAGATGTGGACGGACATTACAAGAAGAGAAGAAGAGTTTTAAAAGAAACATGATACAGTATGTTTGGACACACCAAGAAACTGTTTTTTGTTTTCTTTTTTAATTTAGTACCAAATAGAGTAACATATAATAATAATAATAATAATAACAACAAATATATCTGTAAATCAACACAATATTTACATTCGTCACGTTTATGGAATGACTTCTCATGTTATCTCATGATAAATAAACAAATCATCACATTTGTGATTTGATGGAAATAAAAAACGATGTTACACACTTCTCTTCTTTCGACATTTAGTAAATATCAGTAAAGTTTTGCGCATAAACCTAATGGAAAAGCGACTTCTGTCTTTCCTCTCTCTCTGCTGGTTTGCTCCATTTATCAGATCCACATTCTCCTTTCCCACCCATGACTTGGGATTATTTCCACACATATAAATACCATGTCTCTAGCAACACGATCAATACTGTAGCTTCATTGTTTACAGCAGTGGCCCAGATAGATGTTGCAGTGGACTTCTGTCAGTTGATGTTATCAATCAGTGTACATGTCATACTCACATGTGTTACATCAGTGTTGCACAGTGCGCTGGCAATTAAGTGGCGCAATGTTGCAGATTAAGGGAAAAAAACTCACAGGGGGGAAAAAATGGAAGAAGCCTCACAGGTTGACAGGTTGGCCAGGACAGATGACGGGTGTTACATGTACGTAAAAATTTCCCAAATATAACTTTACCTGGACAACTCGGATGCAACAACTGATTTAACCTTTTAACTGATGCAGTAAGGATATTCTCTCCTTTTTTTTTTTAACCCTTTATCACTCATCGAAATACTCTGAAATTCAACATTTTTACCTTAGTGTGTTATTGGACATCGTCATCTACTTCCTTGTCAGTTGCCGTGACGACAGCCTCCCTCTTCTTGCCTTGAAACATCCGAGCAGGCCTTACTAAAAAGTAAACACATGCAAAAAATAAATAAATAAATAAATAAATAACCATTCATTCGTAACCACTATTCACAGCTTAAAATATCTGTAAAACCTCTCTGAACCACTGTATAGTATTATAAAACCCTCTTGACCCTCAATTACCAAAAATAGTCACTTGCCTGATAAAGAGTTAAACATCCATCAGCTTTCTATTTGTTAATACAACCAAAAACTGAACATTTAAAGTTTGGAAGTTTGGACATATTTTACTAGAACCGCTGCTGCTGATAAACAATTATGTAGAACTCAGAGAAATGTTGGTCGAAAGTTTTGACCTTATTTGTCCAAATGTCGTGATGTAAATAGTTATAAAACATAAATTAAGAAGGAATTAACACAGGTTGTCGAAATCCACTCGATTTTTGGCCAAATTAATATAAAGATAGTTTTGCAGGACGGTTCAAAATTAAACTTTATGAACTATTAGGGTCCAAATATGCAAATAAATAAACAACAGAGCAATAAAACTGGGTTTGGATACCATATTTTCCAGATTTAAGTCGTAGTTTTTTTCATAGTTTAGTCTAGGGGCAACCTATGTGTGAAATTATTAACACATTATTATATAATTTCACATTTTATTTTCACACTGAACCACAAGAGGGCACTCTAGGCCTGTTTCAACATTGGTGGTAACTGACGTAAGCGACGTAGAAGAGGAAGCCCCGCCTCTTGTATCTCCGGAGTGGGCGGAGTTGTTACAAAGTGACACCGAGGATGAAGATTTGATTGGATTTAATGATTTGGAGTGACACTGATGGTTTGGTAAACGTGTTAGC
>JAPSES010000115.1:1644342-1658366 GCA_029822895.1 Maxillicosta whitleyi
AGTAGGAGTAGTAGTAGCAGTAGTAGCAGTAGCAGTAGTAGCAGTAGTAGTAGTAGAAGTAGTAGCAGTAGTAGCAGTAGCAGTAGTAGCAGTAGTAGCAGTAGCAGTAGTAGCAGTAGTAGCAGTAGCAGTAGTAGTAGTAGTATTAGCAGTAGTTGTAGTAGTAGTAGCAGTAGTAGCAGTAGCAGTAGAAGAGTTTTAGAAAATGGGATGAGAACATTTAACGACAGCAGCTGACCTCTCTCATGTGTTATGTTGACATTTATCCTCATTAAAATGAAAGTCACAGGGTTACAGACGTCATCTTAAGTTAACTGCGATGAAGCCCTCGACTGACTGTAAGGTTTTTTTTTTTTTAATGTTTTGTTGTCCCTGTCATCAAGCTAGTTTTTTTTATTTTTTTTCCTCTTGTTTCCAAAATGGTCCAGATTTTTTTATTTCTCTTGTCTCTGTTGAATTTTTTATTATGTCTAATTACAAAGTCAACCTTATTTATTTTTTTTTTTTGGTCTAATGTGTAATTAATTAAAGAATGTTTATGATAAACGGTTAAATCCAAAGGGAGGTCACACTAAATATCACTTTGTTGTTTTTGCTAAACCCACTTATTATACATTTATTGAGGTCATTTACATTTAAAGGGCCAGCGCTTAAAGTGATCTTTCTGGTGTCATTACTCAGAAATAGGGTTAAAGATGGACCTGTGAAGTTAATTAACAAAGAATTCAGACCCAAGCAGAGCATTTACAGTTTATATAGAGCACAGGGAAATATTTGAAAATGCATAATTCCATAAAAAAATAAATAAAATCTCAGTTTTTAACATCATTATCTTGTTTTTATTCATTTATTTAGTTCGACACTATCCATCCATCTCCATCTCAGTTTGGCTTTACAGTCAGCTCAACTAGTGAGCAGGTTTTGAAGTTTGGGTAAAGAAATTCTCGTAAGAAAAACACACTTTTACACATTATCAAAGAAACGGACATCAGACACTTGAATATACGCGAGCATCGGAATGCCGACCTTTTAGAGAAGGTGAATGAAGACATGAAAGCTGGATGAATATATAAAGGCTGTATCTGTGAAACACATACCACGGGAGATTTTGCGTTAATTGGAGTTTGCACGGTTGAATGAAAATGGGAATATTAGTGGAATGTTCATTTTCATTAGCCACGTAAAGCAGCTTAATAGGAATATTGTGCTTTTCAATGAAAGGGCAGAAACCGGACTATTTTGTGCATGTAAACATAGTCATTATCTCCACACATCTGACATGCCAACTCAGGAAACTCCTGCAAAGAAATGCTCGGTTGAATCTGGCCGCCGCTTTTTGTCACATCATCCCATGTGGCAATTAAATATGTGCAAGCTCAGAATTTTGGTGGATTACTTTGCAACTTGAATCCAAAAAAAAAAAAAAAAAAACTGGAAGAAACCTCTGGAGGAGACGCAGCAGAGAGATCCAGGACTGGCAGAGAGTTTGCATTCTAACTCCTGTAAGTATTTAGGTTTAGGCAAGAAAAATACTTTGGTAAGGGTGAAAAAAGGGTCACGGTTTGGTTTAAATACAAGAAAATCAATTGTGAGTCAGTTTAAATCACAATTTTAATGTGTTAATCGGTGTCTAGACCATTTTTTTTAAAAAGTTTGTTGTCGTTATAATTGGTAGATATTGTCAATCCAGCCAAAAAACAATTACATTTCTATGTAAAAATCAACCTTTTTGCCTCTGAAACTGATTAAGCGGTTAGATTTAAGAAATGAATCATATTATTTAAGCTTTGAAGTCTAGTTTATGGTGTTTGTGCAGGTTCTCATCTACCCGGGTCATCATCCTTCTCTGCTTTAGCTCTTTTTTTTTCTCCCTTTTAAATGTTTCGTCTATCATCCAACAGACTTCTCTAGTTCTAATAACTGGTGGAGGAAACTGGCCTTATAAACCTGCAGCTTCCACCAACTGTTATTAGAAGAACTGAGGAAGTCTCTTGGATGATAGATGAAGTGTTTTCAAAAAAAGAGTTAAAGCGGTTCAGCTTAACCGAGAAGAACTACCGAGAAAAATAGTTTATAATGCTGGTGATAATGCTACTAAAATGTGTAAAAAAAAAAAAGTACAATACATAAAAATTTGCATTTTCTTAGTGAAAATGGCTCAACTCGCCACTTTCCATGTTCACATTCTGTGTTGTTTAAACCCTTTATCAAGCAACTGACTATTTTTGGTAATTTCTAAATATATAAGTGAGTGACAGAAATACTTCCAGTGAGGACAGTGAGTCAAAAACCTCAGGTCCAACGTGGTCTACAGGGTCTGTAAGGTCCAATGTGGTCTACAGGGTTTGTAAGGCCCAATGTGGTCTACAGGCTCTGTACGGTCCAATGTGGTCTACAGGGTCTGTAAGGTCCAATGTGGTCTACAGGGTCTGAGAGGTCCACCTGTGCATGAACAGTGAGTGGACCTGCTTTGTTTGTGTTTGTGAGTCATTCATTTATATAAAATAAAGCTGTTGGGTCTGAATGTTAGAAAGTGGGGAAAAAAACACATGTTGATTACGGACACTGTATTATTTTGTGTTGCAGGGTTCGTGTTGCCTGTAAACTACAAACACATGTCTCATTAAACACATAAGGACTGTGATCGTGTTTTCCTGTAAATGTTGCCGATGACGGTGGACGCCGCTGACAGTAAAGGCAACATTAAGGAAGTCAAGGAAAGCCTCGGAAAAAAAACATCTTCTTTTTGCGGATCCAGCCTCAGCGAGGACAGACTCTTTCTCTCCCTTTGCCTCCCTCTCCCGGCGTCTCGCTCGCCCTGTTAGCTTTCTGTCAAAGCCAATATGTTTTGCATTTGAATCACACTGTTATTTAACATAAATCGAAGCAACTTTAATCAACAGCAAAATGAATGCATGATGCCGCTCCGTATATAATTAGTTGGAGGTCTTTAGCTTATCTGTTTTTATAAGACCTCCAGGCTCAGTAATGGGATAATTAAAATCAATACAGTGGCATCATTGCATGTGACTTCCTCTTAGATCTGATTTTGTGTTCTCTGATGGAAAATAAGGCACAACACAGAAGCTAACAGGGGGATTCTTCTCCTCGTGTTTCACCTCTTTAGCAATAAATAAATAAATAAATGAAGCTGGACACTAAAAATTATAAAAGTAACATAAAAAAAAAAACATTAAAAAAGACATTAGGAAGAGGTGCCAGGCACAACAAATCCCTCCCCTCGCAGGTGTTGTAGCTAATTTGGCTTCATTTTGGTATCTGATATTTTACCAGCTTTTTACACACAATAATAAAAGAGATATTTAGACATATTTCCACCCAGGATGAACCTAATGATGATCTCAGATAAAGGCAAAAAAAAACATTCTACTCTTGCTCTGAGCTATCCCAAAATAATAAAGTTTTAATAAAATATTAGAGCCAAAAATAGGACCAAAATTGGGACATAGATACCAATGCATTTGATCTGGAAAACATGTCCGTAAATGTTCTTATATAGGCTTTAAATGAAGAAGGTGCGTTAATTTTTATGATACTACTGTTTTTTCTAACGCAGACGTGGGTTTGTCATGCATCGGCAGTATCATTCCAGGTTCTGTGCGTAACACGTCGTGTCCACTGGTGTTACACGCAGAACCTGCCCATTTAAACACAAATAAAAAGTGATTGTCATTTTTGTGAAACATTCTCCCTTTCAAGATTAGTTCGATTCTCAAAGTATCTTCGTCTGTATATATAAACAGAAATACATTTTGCTATTTCTTTTTTTTCTTGTATTCATCCAATTGATTATTAATGGGTGTCTGATAGTAAAAATCTGATTTTACTGTAACAGTGTGAGTATAAAAATCAGCATTTTTCTTTTTTTTTTGTTTCGTTTCTCTAAACACCAGCGACTGCAGACATGAGGAGCTCTGCAGCCTCTATATATGGAACTACTTGTATGCTAATGGCTGAATCTGGCAATGTTACGACTTCATTTCCTCCTCTTGTGATCCATGAAATCATCTATTACGTTCTTTCTGCCCTATCGTATGCTGACCTCATCGTATGTATTTTTTTATTTTTTTTTTTTACACAATCGGTACCTCTCACCTCTCTTACTTTCACTCCTTCCACCACCAGTACTCCTGTGGGTTGGTACCCACACATGCCAGCCCTCTGATGTTCTCCGTACCATCTCCTAAAGCCTCTTAAAGCCCAATTTTCATGAGCCGAAGCCACCAGAATAGAATAGAATAGAGAATAGAATGCTCTTTATTGTCATTTCACATTGTAAAACG
Organism: Maxillicosta whitleyi; assembly: GCA_029822895.1. Classification (NCBI taxonomy): domain Eukaryota; kingdom Metazoa; phylum Chordata; class Actinopteri; order Perciformes; family Neosebastidae; genus Maxillicosta; species Maxillicosta whitleyi. The sequence continues at coordinate 1,648,647 of JAPSES010000115.1, forward strand.
AAATTGGAGCGTCTCCTTTCAGTGCAAATGTATAAAATATTACTAAAAAAAAAGTAAAACAAGTATTATATAAAGATACAATATTTACAAGGTAAGATACAGGACTTCACACCAGAGTAATAAATATAGAAAATAAGTATAAAATCTGAAAATAAATGAGTAATTTAATTTTATGTAAAGATGGACGTGGGTATGAATGGACATTAATAATAATAAATAACTGAACGTATTGCGCATGTTATGTTATAATTGCACATGTTGTGTTGCTACATTGTTTTTCTAACGCGCACGTTTTATGCAATGATGATGTTTTCTGTGGTGAGAGATCAAGGTTGCAATGTTGTACATCTGTGCCCTATTTTTGTCCCATATCACATTATTAACATGATAAAAGCCACTATGCACTGATGGGGAAGAAAAAAAGATCATGTGTTTCCATGCCTCTCATATGTGATGTGCCTACCTCATTACCTCATGATTCTGATGTTTAGTCATCATTACCCGTTATGCTCTTTGTTGACATCGGTGAACTGAAAGCATTGCTTTTATGACGATGTGATCCATCAGGCAGACTTCTTATCTTTCCACTGTGTTTTTTGCTGTTTTTCAGATTGAAATACAGAACCCTTTTAAGCTATCAGATCTAAAAGCCAGAAAAGAAATCATCATCAGAAACCATAACACATGGGAAGAAATGATGGCACGGGTTTAAAAGCCACTTTGTCATAGTACAAGAGGGCATGAAGGAGGATGTGAACCTCCAGAACCAGGACACTTGAATCCTAAGTGTCATGAGTAGCTGTAATTACCCCCGTACATGATTTATGTTCCCAACATGAAAGCGATAAATAATCTAACTCCATGCAGTAAGAAATAATTAATAGGATCTGTAATATTTAGATGAATGTTTAAAATTTAAGAACCATTTGTATAAGATGAAACTTGTTGATGTTAAGAGTTTCCTCGGGAATGACAAGGATGGACAGGGTTAAGAAGGAGAACGTCAGAGGGACAGCTCAGGTTGGACAGTTTGGGGACAAAGAGTCCAGATGGATATGGTTCAGACATGTTCAGAGGAGAGAGAGAGAGTACAGAGGAAGAAGGAGGAGCCAAGAAGAGAGGAGACAAAGAGGACATTTAAGGTGTGGAGGAGGAGGACATGCAGGTAGAAGGTACAGGTAGTAGGAGTGACAATAGTAGTAGTAGTAGTGACAGTGGTAGTAATAGTACTAGTAGTAGTAGTAGTAGTAGTAGTGACAGTAGTAGTAATAGTAGTAGTGACAGTAGCAGTAATAGTAGTAGTGACAGTAGCAGTAGTAGTAGTAGTAGTAGTAGTGACAGTAGTAGTAGTAGTGACAGTGGTAGTAATAGTAGTAGTAGTAATAGTATTAGTAGTAGTAGTGACAGTGGTAGTAGTAGTAGTAGTAATAGTAATGACAGCAGCAGTAGTAGTAGTAGTGATAGTGGTAGTAGTGACAGTAGTAGTAGTAGTAGTAACAGTAGTAGTAGTAGTAATAGTAATGACAGCAGCAATAGTAGTAGTAGTGATAGTGGTAGTAGTGACAGTAGTAGTAGTAGTAGTGACAGTGGTAGTAGTAGTAGTAATAGTAATGACAGTAGCAGTAGTAACAGTAGTAGTAATAGTAATGACAGTAGCAGTAGTAGCATTGACAGTATTAGTAGTAATAGTAGTGACTGTAATAGTATTAGTGAAGGTACCATTATATATTATACACAGATGCTATTATTTTCTTAATGTGTGTCTGTTTTTATCAGCTTTAGAATAAATTATATATTTTACTAGTTTTAACATATCTTGCATTTGTATGTGCAGGATTGTATGTGCTATTTATGTGTGCACTGTTTTTAAATGTTCTATATAAACAAGCTTGACCTTGATCACCAGAGAAATAAAATTAAAAAAGAAAAAAAAAAAAAGAAAGAAAAGCCGTTTTAAAGAACCGACCCTTATCTGTTGAGTCATGAAAACAGTTCCACTGTGTTCACACTTAGACGGGACAGTGGTTTGAAAATGACGCATCATAATTGTTGTTGGTTTTTTAAAAAAAATCATTTTCTTACCCCAATTTTGACAGTTTTGTGTCAGCGTTGCCTTTGTCTCGTTAAATTCATTAGCAAAATAAATCACAGGGGTAGTCTAAGGCTTTAAAACTCCATTAAGCTATATATTTGTGGTATAGAAAGCACTGAAATTAAGGAAATCCTATTAAGAATCATCATCGTAATCTGCAGCTTTGTAAAGCCTTCAGCTCAGTGTTGGGCTGTGGCTGATTTATTTGGGTGTATAAATATATATATATATATATATATATATATAAAAAAAGTCTGTCCCAAGCCTATGTTTAGCTGCATATTATAATAAAAAAAGTAATAATACCAATAAAAATACAATATCTGCTGTTGCGTTAGCATTGGTTCTGCTAATATTTTGTTAATCTATCTCACACTGCCCATAAAACATTGATGAACTCGAGCTAATCTTTTTTCATTTTATGTTATTAATAAAAAAAAAAAAAATTACATTTCAACACACCTGTCACAGCTACATATTAGGCTATATCAATCAATAACTCATCTTTAATAACAATGGGTGTCTGTAATAATGACAGCTCGAGCAAAAACAAATGAACAAACGGAGACGCTAGACAAATGGAGAAATCGAACAGCGTGACGCCGTGGCGGTGGCTACTCAATACGACGTGACAGCAGAACAAAACATTGAAGAATTACTGTATATGACGAGGATGACACATCGGGGCATCTGAATACACACATTGTTGTTTCGACAAAAAGGGGACGCGACACAGCAGCCACATCTCTAACACACCAGTCCTGCTTTGTATTCATTAATGTCTGATTGTTTTTTAAAGTCAAATATTTTTTTATTGATTTTCTGGCATGAAAGAAAAGACGCGTGTTCATCTCCACATAAAAATGTTCAACATACATACCCACGCACACACACATACATACGAAAATATATTCATTAAAAATAACTAAATAAAAACAATAATAATAATTAAAAAAAAAAAAAAGGTATGTTGATTTACGACCTTGGGTGTTGGATTAGAGCAGCATTTCAGCCACCATAGTTCAAAATGTAGAGCGGGTCATCCAATAACCAAAAGGTTGTCGGTTTGAATCCCGCTCTGTCTCAGTTATGTGCCGTTGTGTCCTTGAGCAAGACAATTCATCCACTTTGCCTCCAGTGGCACTCACACTGGTGCGTGAATGTTCGCAATGTGTGCAAACTGGCAGACACACTTCCGTCACCCTGCCCCTAAATGTAGTTTACCACCACCAAAGTGCGACTGTGAGAGTGAATGAATACTGGATCAATAATGGAAATATGTTTGGGTGTCTTGAAAAGTAAATACAATAATACAACACAAATAAACAATACAATAGATACAATTATGAATAATGACAATGATTTTTTTGCACTTTATTTTAATGCAGTAAAGTAAAATTACTTTGCAAAAAGCTTATACAGGTATTCCTCGGGTTATGAATGAGTTCCGTTCCTACGCTGTCGACGTAACCCAACACTCCGTGTAAGTCGGAATTAACCCTTTAGTACCCCTAAATCTCTAAATAACTATCCAAATACATGTATTATACTTCAAAATAAAGTAAAAAAAAAAAAAAGATACTGCATTTACTGTACCTACAGTATACAGTACACATGTACAGTAATCGCAGTGTCGTACAGTAATAGTGTACGAGATTCCGGCGTCGTAAAGTCAAAATAACATAAGTTGGGTACATCGTAACCTACTACCTGTATTTACAAACTATTCTTTCACAAAAAGTGTGAACAACCTGAAATTTGTCAATAAAAATGTGTTTATTTTAAGAATATTTTGCCTAAATTTATCAATTACTACAAATAAAACATTTACTATCAGACACAATATAGTTCAAATCTATCTTATTTTTCTTAAGAAGTTTCGGATTGAATATGTGCTTAGGTTAGTTTGTAAATATAAACATTTTCATCCAATCTTACTTTTTTTTTGCACTAAAACAAAGAAAAGTTTAGGTTTGAGTTGTTATTTCTAAGTTTATATGCGATTATTTTATTGGTCTGGTCCACTTGAGCTGTACGTGGCACCGGAACAAAAACAAAGAATTGAATTGTTAATGTCTTCAGTGTAATTTTAGCACTTTGCAGATTCATTCCACAGGCTAGAATCGAAGCTGAACGTTTGACATCCCTGGTGTTGAGGACGGCCACTTCCCTGAAATGTCAAAAGGCATAAAGACAAAGAGGAAAAACACCAGATGTGGACAACAATCACATCAACAGACCAGAGCTGGATGAAAATGGTTCAGCTCAACAAAGCACGAGTTGTTCTTTTGTTGGTGAATGGAGCGACTGGACATGACCTTAGAACAAAAGCTTCAATAGACAATGTTTTTGGTGTCACTAGATAAAACCTTGATAATCATGGTCTGACAGGAAAATACTCTTCTGCAGCTCCTCATGACTGTGTTTCAGAAAATATAACTTGTGTCAGAAAAAAACAGTTATAGCTATGAAGAATTTCTACTACCAAGAGATAAAAAAAAAGTAAGTATATATATGACCTAAAATGACCCTTACAGTGTTCACAATATAGAACCTTTGACCAAAGCATGAGAAGGGGACAAGGTGGGATGAGAACCACTAAGAAACAACTTTTATAGTCCACAAAAGTGATAAAAGCTACACTTCTTTCTTTATTAAGAGGTCAAAATCATCCATGTAACTTAAATACAGTTATGTTTGCAATCTTCTATTAGCCTAGTATATTTTCTATGTTGCTATTTTTCATGTCTTAAAAGCTTTTGAAGCTAATTGCATCATTCTGTTTCATCATAAGCCATCTTCATTCACAGAAATTGTTCATTTTATTCAAGTTTCTTAGGCTGAGAAATGTAACCCAGAAAGTAAAGATGTTTAACATCTCATTAAAGCCTTTTTTCTACATCAAGGTAATTAATAAAGATCTGTTTTGGCAGATATAGTTGTATGCAAATGCTAGTTAGCTAAGATACTAATGGCACATAGCTGATATGGTTACATAAACTTTATTTGCATTACATTTTTTTCCTACTTTGACTAAGACTCGTAGGTTTACTTACCGGCTTCATTCCATTCTTATCCTCTTCATCATTACATAAAACATGATAAAATAACAACCGGAAGTGTTTTATATATCTAAATATGCTAGTTAGTTAAGACGCTAACAGTACATAGCTGATGTGTTAACTAGCGTGTTAGCTAGCGTCAAACTTCTTGTTTTTCTCCACTGACTAAGACTCATAGGTTTATGTTCTGCTTCATTCAATTCTTATCCTCTTCATCATCACATAAAAAATGGTAAAATAACAACCGGAAATATGTTTTATGGATCTAAAGTAGGTGGAGATGTCACAAATGAACGACATTAGCATTAGAGTATCTTCAATATTGGTTGTTTTCATGCCAAACTAGTTAGCTTAGCTTAAGTGACTGATCCTATGCAGTCTAAGTGGATAATTTATTTCATTTTATTAACATTTCATGGGAATAATTTGTAGTTTGTTGTGTTTATCGGCTGGTGGAAATAACATTCCTGAAGCAAAACTACTCTCATGTGCATATATGCTCTAAGTGTTGGTAAAGTTGAGTCATATAGTGTAATAATAATGTATAAAGGTACTAATGGAAGTGAAGTAGATGACCTTTCCCATCATTTTGATTAAGAGACATCTAGCAGCAAAGCTAAATATGCATTTAACGCTTTCATGCATAGTGGTCACTACAGTGGGCATCTGTTCAAATGTGTTTTCTTGTATATTTATGGATTTTATTGTTTTAGTTCCATATCTGCCAACACAGTGGAAGCCTTTTTTTTTTTTTTTTTTGTAAACATTTTTTTTTTTTTGCATTTTATGTCCATGCAGGTATGTTTAAATGTGAGAGCACATCAGATTAGCAACATTAAAGATATTTTTATTTCATACTTTTCACATTGTCTATCAATAAATACATGTCTCTTTGCTTATGGTTTTGTAAATGTAAACAGGTTCTTTAAAAAGTCAATCACATTGTTTTTTTTTTGTATGCCCAAAGAGAAATAAAAACACTCAAACACACACAAATCTTGATGAAGGTTCTCATAATTCATGCATGAAAGGATTAAATGATAACTTGTTGCTTCGTATACTTCTTATTTAATATTTCTCTTTAGCATCCATTTTAAAATAAATAGTTTTGACAACAGAATAATTATCTCATTTAATTTCGATGGTTAATTTAAAGCACTGAAAGAACTAGGTTAGAGCTAAGCACATCAAGTATATTAAAAATAATTCAATATAGTGAATTTATTGATATTTGCACCCAACTATGACCTTTTCTGTGCCCTTTTAATGAAAGACAAAAGACGCTGAAGATCCTTTAGGAACAAATCACATTCCGTTGCAACAAAATAAAAGCACTGATTACGTTCCGTGAAAAGCAGTGGTTGGCTTTTGATTTATTAGACAATGTAATTGGAGAGTTTCACATGAATGTAATTTCTGCAAGACGGGTTGAATCTGCGAGTAAACCTTCCGGCTGACCTTTCAGCGCAGGCAAAGAAGGTTTTGAAGAGGTCACGACAATATTTGCATGTGAAATTATACAGTTTTCCAGAGGTGCCAGGTAACCCTTTGACCCAAATCATCTGAGGCACTAACCCCTTTCAGAGACTATCTTTTATCTGTGCACGAGAGTCTTTCTGTTGGTGTTTTTTCGCTTCTATCTGCAGGGCTGTGCATGTGTGTACGCGTGAGGAATCGATCTTGAATGTGCCTGCATTCCTCTGAGGAAAAGTATTGTGTTACTGATTAAAACAATGCGTTATCAAAAGTGGCAGGGAGATGATTTTTTATAGAAATTGCTGATTTTTAAGCAGAGTTATCGTTCCCATGATCGTACGCACCATATATATTTAATAGAAACACAAATTGGACGCTAACTCAGTCCAGTCAATAAACGTTAAACACTTTTGGTTGTCTATCCCTGATGTCTCTGCGGTGTGTTTAATACCTCGTGGGAAAAAGGTAAAATGCTTTGTTGTAGTCAGATGTGGGCTGATGGAAGCAAAACCCATTGCACTGATGTAAACACAACATACACAAACACGCCTACAGCAGGAACACCCCCCCCCCCCCCAAAAAGCCTCAGGGTGTCTGGTCTATTAACCGTTTAAAACTGGTCTGTAAACATGGGTACATACTGGAAATACTTTACAGTGAATAGATCCACTGTTTCCACGTTTCCATGTTGCTAAATGATGTCATCACCTATTCTGTCTAATCGGAAATGTGCACGTAATTGTAATGAACGACGTAGACGAAAGGACTAACATAGTAGGAGAGACTGTATGTTTAACCAGTGCTACTTTTTTAAAACTATTTTCTCCATATTTAACTTTTATTAAGTGATTTATCACCATTTATTGTTATTTATTTAGATGTTTTTTCAGTAAATATCAAGTATTTTCCTACATTTAATTCACTGTTCATGTAGATGTTCATAAAAGCTCATATTAAAGTTGACAGTTATTCCAAAAGACTGACGAAAAAGGGATTTTTTTCAGAAAAAATCTATCAATAACTGAATATAAATCCAGTGTCTCCATCCACTGTCGTTGATCAAACTCCATGGGTTTTATTGGTGAATCAATGTTGTAGAAGATGACGGTGTTTCTACGGTAACAACAGAGCCTCTGAACGTCCAAATGGGTCATATCTGATGAAAAACTGTATTTTACACCAATTATGTATTGATAGAATTAGTGGATCAACAGGTATGAAACATTTTAGATCAGTATGGGTTTGGTCGTCGGTGGTTGTTTGGGTCGTCATGGGTTAAAATTACAAATAGAGCTTCATTGTCTTCATTACAGTTTGTTTTTTAGCCTTATGGTTCACTTAGGAGCCTATAACAGTCACAGACAGAAACATTAAGGTTTTTAACCATAACATTTGGAATTATCGGTCTATGTTAACAATCGAAACCAACCAAAAACAGCCAATAGAGGAAACTGTCAATGCAGACTGAAGGATTTATATTCAGTGCAGTGATAGTCTTCAATAACACCAGAAAAAGTAAATAGATTTGTCACAAGTTGCTTTTTTAAGTGAGTCCCTAGAATGGTCTGAAAAATCACTAATTATAGCAACAAACTGGATAAGTCGGCAACGCTGATTTTTTTAAGTTGGCAGACAAGACCATACTTTTGCGACTGACAGAAAATTATTTTGTGTAAGTCGGAGGGAAATGGATGCATTTTAGTATTTGAGTTACTTTTCAAAAAGTTGCTAAAAGTTTACAAACACACTTTAAAAATACTAATATTCATTGTGAGAAAAAAGTTGCAAGAGGAGTCTGAAAAGTTGTCAAATCCAGCAACAAAAGAATAATGAATATGAATCAAATAATTCGTCGCTACATACTCCCTTCTCCAGCTTTAACTGTATTGTGTTTAGATAATTCACCGGCCTTGAGTCCACACAATAGAGTGGGAAGATGGAGAACGTTACACAAATAATGAACAGAGTGACAAAAAAGACTTAGATAATATTATTACGAAAGAAGGTCCTTGAATCTGAGCAAAACAGGCTCTAATAAAAAAATACAAAAAAATTAAAAAAAAAACTGGAATACTGTGTCCATTTCAAGGTGAGATTCTGGAGCTGCAAGATGACCAGAACACAAACATTATTCATACTTTTTTATGTAATCATAACCTCAAGGCGAGTAAATCAGAAACCCACTTCACTGATTGGTTAAACATAATTAAGCATGTTCTTTTTCCAGAGCCGATGATAGAAAAGAGCGCTGAACAGTGGGCCGTGTAGCTTCGCTCTCATCTCTTTTGAGAGGCAAAAATTGAATAATGTATTAATATTACACAAGAGTTAAGTATGTCAATTATTCTGGGAATAAAGTGCACATACATGGTGTTACTATGAAGAGTGTAATTTGTGTAAAAGCTGCAGGAGCTGAAATCAAGACCAAAAACAACAACAAAAAAAGGGACAATAGAAAGCTTTCGACTATTGGCCCATGTGATGGATGGATGGATGATGGGTTAACAGACGTATGGATGGATGGATGATGGGTTAACAGACGTATGGATGGATGGATGAATGGATGGGTTAACAGATGGATGAATGGATAGATGGATGATGGGTTAACAGACGTATGGATGGATGATGGGTTAACAGACGTATGGATGGATGATGGGTTAACAGACATATGGATGGATGGGTTAACAGATGTATGGATGGATGGATGAATGGATGGGTTAACAGATGGATGGATGGATGATGGGTTAACAGACATATGGATAGATGGATAATTGATGTGTTAACAGACAGATGGATTAACAGATGGATGGATGGATGAATGGATGGGTTAACAGATGGATGGATGGATGGATGGATTGATGGACAGATGGGTTAACAGACACATAGATGGATGGATGGATGATGGGTTAACACACATATGGATGGATGGAAGATTGATGTGTTAACAGATGGATGGATGGATGGATGGATTAACAGACACATGGATGGATGGATGGATGGATGAGCAGTCAGTCAGGTGTTCAGGTGTGAATCTGACCAATCATCCCAGATCTTAATCACATATTTAACTCCTCTACCTGTGATTAACCG
>JAPSES010000115.1:1704893-1718976 GCA_029822895.1 Maxillicosta whitleyi
AATGACATAGATATTGATGTAAGAACTGAAGTGATTTTGGTTTTTATCAAGAAAACATGTTAAATGGATAAATATCACCTCTGAAATTAAAGTATTATGAGCTATTTTTGTTGTTATCATTATATTTGCCCAAACAAATGCACCTTTGGTTGAACCAGGCATTAAAATGAACAAGAAATAGAAGAAAACACAGGTGGTCTAATATTTTTTTCCACAACTGTACATTTATTTGCACTACACCTTTTTATACATTATATAGGCCCAACAACAAGTTATGATGAAATACATAAAATCTAATTGAAACGGAATTAAAACAAGGTGAGAGGAAAAAAAAAAAAACAGGCTTAAGATGAAAGTATAAATTGTACATATTAAAGTTAGTGAATTAATGAACAACAAGATCATTAATATACTATTTAAGTCGTATACTGAAGTTGCTAGTGTGATTTGTGTTAATATAAATTTCAATCCTCATAAAAACAGAATTAAAATATCTGAATTACTGCTATTTTGTTTCACTATCAAAGACTTTTACTGATAATACACACTTTACAATGTTTCAAAGTAGGTCAGTAGAGTGTTTTCACAGTCATTCTACTGATCTGAATGCTCTTAATACTTATTCACCCATGGATCTTTAGTTTTAGGTCAATCATGCACAAAAATCTGCATGACAGTAAACATGTTCGCTGTTTTTCAGCCAAAAGAAAACAATTCCTGCCGTTAACCTTCGCACCCTTACAAGGATTTTCAGACAAGGTGAGAAAAAAAACTCTTGTCAAATTGATTGTTTTCTCTTCACACTTAGCATATTTCATTTTGTCTTGCGTTTCCACAGAGTTAATATTCATACTCCGGGATGACAGATTGTTTGCGGTTTCTTTTTATCTCTCACACACTGAAGTCAAACAGAGCAGAAAAATAATAATAATAAATAATAAAAAAAGACAGTTCATAATATCAGTCACGGTGAATCATAGTTTCTAAGCATATCCGCAAGATCTCGGTACTAAAACGCTGACGTCTCTTCACAGGCAATGAATATTTTTGGCGAGTACTGAACATCTCCCATTCGCTGAATATATCTTTCTTTCTTTTCCCAAATAAGCAAACAAATACCTGCATAGGAAACATACGGATTGAAAAACAAGCTTTAAGAGAATGAGTGCAAGGAAATTCATGTACAGTCGTAGAAAAAAAACACATTAAACCACCCTTGTTTCCTTCCAATTTTAATGCCTGGTACAAATAAAGGTATATTTGTTTGGACAAATATAACGATAGCAACAAAAATAGCTCATAATAGTTTAATTTCAGAGCTGATATCTATTCATTTAACATGTTTTCTTTTTCTTAGAATGAATTCCTGAAGAGATCTTTGGAAAAGTCAGCATAACATAACTGATTCTTTGACAAGACTGTTTTTTGTTTGTGTTTGTTTGTTTTCATAGTTAATAATAGTTTTGCGCAGATGTCCAATGGGAACGTGACCAATAACCCAACTTTTTGTTGGGTGTTCCTGGTAATCACATTAACTTCCTCTGAGTCAAAGGATAGAGTTCAAAATCTTACTCCTGGTTTATAAAGCACTGAACGGCCTCGGACCAAAATACATACATACAAATACTGTGTGTTCCTAAAACCAGAACCAAACAAAGTGAAGGAGCGTTCAGTTGTTCTGCTCCAACACCTGTAGAACGTCCTGAACACTTAAGGTCAAACTGTCAGCTCAGTTAAATCAGACTGAAAACATTAGTGTTTACTGCAAAAACGCTTAAATAATGTCCTTTAAATGAAATTCAAAACCATATTTTATCATTGATGATTTTAATTGTTTTTTTTGTTAAGTTTATGTTTTTCTATATTAACCTTCACTTTTTATGCCTTGCTTGTGATGCTTTTATGTCTAATGTAAAGCACTTACATGAAATGTGCTATACAAATAAACTTGGCTTGCCTATGGAGAAGTTAGTACCAGCTACTGTATAAATGAACTACAGAAGAACATCGCAACACCTGGACGACCGATTGAGCATCTGTGAGAGTTACTGGACAAATAAGTCTGATCCAGGTCTACATCAGTTTACTGACGCTTGTTCCGATTTGTCTGGTATAACCTCCTCAACTTCCATCCAGCTTTAAACTTTAAGACAATTTACACGTCAACAACAAACGACTTTACATGTAATTTTTAACACATGTACTTTTTTTTTTTTTTTTTAGGTGTCCTCTGTTTATATTTTCTTGTTGCTTTTTATTTTAAAGAAGCTTAACCCTTGTGCTACAGTCTGTTCTTGGTCATTTATGGTGTTTTTCCGCTCCATGGTACCGGCTCGACTCTACACGGCATTTTCGCTTTTCCATTACGAAAAAGGACGTGAAATCTGTGACCCGATACTAGTTTTTTGGTACCGCCTCAGTCAAGGTTCCAAAATGTTGGGACCGACACCAAAACGTGACGTCACAACACTGCAGACACTGATTGGTCAGACAGTTTTGTTTGTTTCTGTGACCAATTTACAAAAATCAGATGTTGGAAGTAGACAGTGAATAGCGAAACATGAATCCACATGATGACAGAACAAAACTACACCATAGAAGGTCACATAGATTCAGTGTTTGGCGGCAGACATAAAAATCCCTATGAGGAAATACGCAATGAGCCAGTTTTCAGCAACTCTGAGCAGACGACACGGAAGTAACGCGCTGTGTCGGAGTAACAAGTCCAGCTGGTCCCATGTAAGTGGAAAAGAACCACAGGAATACTGAGTAGAGTAGAACCGGTACCATGGAGTGCAAAAGTGGCATTAGAGCAGCCAGTTAGCGTTGTAGACCGTTTAAGTCTGCATTGTTGTCATAGCCTACTGAGCTTTTGATAAAAAAAAAATCTTTCTGAGCACCATTTTAAAAGCACCTTTTGGGAGCTGAAAATCTGTTTTTTCGCCTCTGTTTAAATGGGTGTGTTTGCTCGACCTTTGGCAATAATTGTGCCTCTCTCGCCTCCAAGAAACACTTGTGTAACGTCAATCTGTGACACGAAGGCTGTGAAGTACGCAGATGTATAATTTTTTTTTTTTTTTTGGGATTCTCTGGATAATAGGTTGCTTCTGTGGTAAACTTCCCACTCAATTGATGGTTACAGTCCAGGGTACATGGCAGAGTTACAGATGCTGTACGCTGTGAGTGATGAGTGAGTGAATGCACCTCCTATTTGGGGAAAAAAAAAAAAGATTATACGCTCAAAAGACTGGCCACCCTATTTCACTAACATACTGACTGGCAGCTCCTTAAACAAGCAAGTGAGTGGTGTGGGTGTGAAAATGAGCGAGGATCTTTGGAAATTAATTCAACAAGCTGTGTTTGGGATATTGGCACAAAATAAGTGACACTCTGCCCGAGTATTTCTATTCTCCAAATGGAAGCTGTTGGTTTTGACAGTACAAGGACTGCTGTCAATCCTTTCAGCCCAGTTCCTCTTCTCACCTCCGATACTTCGACAAACCTTTATATCCATCATCCGCAACTATTGCCCTGCACTGATTTGGAAATAGCGAGACAGGAGAATTGAACACAGAACAAGTCGAATAATAACCCATCAATGTTGCCAACACAACCCACTTCGGTGTCCAAAAATGTCGAAGTCTGCGGGTAAGGTTGAACAGGATCAACTGCAGAAAATCTCAGGAAGCAGAAAAGGGCAGGATAATGGACAGAAGGGATGCTATGCTACAAAACACATTCACTTCCTCCTTGAAATGCCTCTGGTTGGGTTGCAGTTGTTTGCAAAAGTGGCTAAAATGGACATTACCAAAAAAAGACAAGTGGCAGGTCTGTTTTTAAACCTTTATAGGGCACTCAGAAATATTGTGAAATTCAAAAATGTCAGTGTAGAAAATGTCATGTAGTGTTTTATTGGAGGACGTGACAAAACTTTACTTTTGTGATATATATTATTTTTATTATAATTATCAATTTTTTTCTTATATTTTTTATTGCAAATTCTCATCATAGTATGGACTTGAGATCCCCTGATTGGTAAGTTATGCTTCATTTTTTAATATCAACCTAACAAATGCACAAGTGACAACAAGATTATCATTAATGAGGAGGGAGGAAGAACTTTGCCAATTTTGAAAAATAATAATGTTTGTGTTGCAGTATGCGTTTGTTTGTTCAAAAATCATATTTGAGCATTGAGGCCCAATGTATTAAATATGATACAAAATTGAAACATACATGAAAATTGATATAAAAAAAACATGTTTTTAAAGGCTCCAATTAAAAAACAAACGAACAAAGTAGAATTTAATGACTGATGATTTAATAGTTCAGGCTTTACAGGGTTAAACCCCTCCCAGGTTCCCAACAACAGTTTTTGGGTAGGTGTGCTAGATTACTTTCCATTTTTACATCTGGCAAGGCACAATGGCTGCTTTACTTTCCCTGAAAGCTGCGGTGTTAAGAGCATTTTTGGATTTCCCATGGTAAGCTAAACTGAATAAATCATGTTAGCAGAAACCAGCAGTAGTCAATGGCATAACATCATTGGTGATGAACCCCACTTTGGACATTCATGATTGGTTACTAATAGACAGGAAATGCCCTTATTTGGGTTACGTAGTGTTGTGCAAGAGACTCAGAGCTTTACATTGATAATAGTCATAACAGTTGACAGTTAGTTAAGATAAAATTGCTAACGTTTTGGTAAATTCAGGGGAGAAACGTACTGCTGCAAGTAAAAAACTGTAATAAAATAAACATCTTAATATATATTTTCAACATTTTCTTTATAGTAGGTTGAAAGAACACATACTGAAGGACTAAACTAGCCCAAAATTTCAAAATTGACCACTGCATAAAAATAAATAAATAAATAAATAAAATCAATGTTTTTGCATGCCGTGTCTCACCTAAAGGTGACAATTCATGGAACCCTAGAAACACAAACGTCCAACTATTGGCAGAAATGCACACTTTTCTGAAAATCACCACAAATTATCAGAGTCAACTCTTCTTCATACTCTCTGAGAATTCAAGGTGCTTCTCAAATGTTGCATGAATAAACAGTGATGGAGAACAAAAGATTTATAGGTTCAATATGGAGAATTCATGTGTACTGAAGTTTTGTTCTGGGAGCCATTGACATTCATGAACTCCATTTGTAAGAGAACTGAAAGACATTTCTTTTAGTCTCTGAGCAGCTATAGAAAGACTGAGAAACACAAGACAGTCTGGATGCACACATTTATCGGAATGAGCTTCTGAAAACAGAGGTAGTTCAATACCGTAGATTGATGAATACAGGTCTGAATGCGTTTAATGCTTGTATACTATGATAAAAATAAATCATTCATTGGTCTCAATTAGAGGACGGAGTGGATGTGTTTTTCAATATTTGGTCGAATACCTAGGAGATAACTAGAGATTGTCGATCCTAGTAACAGGCAAAAATAAGCACATTTCAGAGGATACTTTTTGTGAAATTCTTGTCTGAAACCCTGGTCTGGAGGCTTTATAACTCCTAAGGCACAGGAGAGAGTACTGTGACTCTATAACCTTACAACAACTAAAGCCATGTTCACAGGAAACCACATCTTTTCCTCTCTGATCTTTTTCTTTATCTTTTTCAAGAAAGTGCTCTGTAAACAGGGAGTTGTTTTATGAAATATCCGTGTCCATGCAAAACTACTGAAAACAATATAGTACAAATGCCAGGTCTGTACGCGCTATTGTAATGCTCTGTTCTCTGGAGCCTGTGCATAAAGCTTGCTTGGTTTTATTGGGTCTGATCCAATATTTCCTTCTGGTTTCCCCTCTGCACAGTAGATCCAAGAGCATGTGTGACTATTGTTGCTACGGTTGTTTGTTGTTCATTATAATGAAAGAGTAGCCGAAGATTTTGATTCAATATTTCCAATAAGCTCAATAGCTGTAGTAGCACAAGCACTATTCTGTAATCCATTGTTGTTGTGAAGTAGCATGGGAGAGAAAGGAGGGGCTATGACATCATCTTTTTAGAAAAGTCACAGTTTGGTTGTACAGACGAAGACACGGAACTGGTGTTTTCAAATTTATCGACTTTCCGGTTTCAAAAAGTTGCAGTTTCAGTGACTGAAAATGCCAGTTTCGTGCTGACAAAAGGGCTACCCAATAAAAAAAAACATTTGTGAATATGATTGAACCGTCTTCGTAAGGACAGGACCTTAGAATGGTTAAGACCTAAATCTCTCTGTTTTGTTATAGCAACTTCAATGCAGTGATTTATATCTGCAGGACGTTGGTTCTTTCTCCTGTATAGAAATAAGAGTATGTTTATATGCACATTAATTTTCCACTATTATCCCAAATTTGACCGAAGGTTCCAGGGGTTGTGTAAACTGCATATTCCACTTGGTTGTTTTGATTTAGGCCTTTCTGCTCCAAACATGTAGGACTTTCCAGTATCGGTCCAGTGTTGTGATGATTCTTTGGGCATAAATGGAAGACATTTGCACATACGACTTTAGGTTTTGGTCAGTGTATATTTTGGTAATTGGATTTTATTTCCCGAAACAAAAGAAAACCTAGTAGTTAATTGATTTTCATTTTAAAATGGAAGAATTAACATTGAATTTCAAGGCATTTTCTTTTTTATTGTCAAAACAAATAAGCCAAATTTATGATTTTTGTTTTCTTTTTCCAATAACGAAAAACAAAGTTACTACCTGACAGAAATGGAAAAAGAAAGAAACAAACAAAAAAAAGACAGAATGTTGTCATTTTCAAGAAAAGATCGCTAATGCCTTGGTCAGAAAGATTCTTACAAACTATGGGTTTGCATAAATGTTATAGTTCGCATTAAATGTGGAATCGTAGACATTTGCAGAGGTAGCATGTGTACGATATCCAGATGGGGTCAATCAAGAAGCATGTTGGTTTTTATTAAACTATGTAGTGATTCATAGAGATTTTATACAAATTTTGAAGCAGTAAATAGTGAATAATGAGTGGGTTTTTTGGCAGTTTATAACCTTATAATAGCTGTATTATTGCACATGTTAAATTTTAAGCATATTCGGATGTTTCATGGCAAGAGGAGGGAGACTGTTGTCATAGCAACCGACAAGACCATAAATGATTATATCCAATAATACCTATACCGACACCTATAAGGGGTTGATATCCATGTTAATGTAGTCGGTGTGTAATATTTACTATGCACTCAGCTACAGTCAAAAAGGTAAGAGCTTCCAACATAAAATAAATATTATGTCGTCACATGAGCCTTCCAACACTTAATCTTTACAATAAGGTTGATATTTCTAAAGAATTCAATATCATCCATCATCAGTATGGTATTGAATGTTTTGAGAATGTTTTGAGAATGAGAATCAGGCTACCTTTGAGATTTGAATTGCTTGGAGTACGACTATAAAAGCCTACTATTATTTGACCTGAGAGTCCTGTCAGGAGTATACTTAAAAACACATCTGTAATGTATGTATTTGCTCCCACTTCCTGTATTGATTTATAAAGAAGCTGTATTACATTATACTCAGTTCTGGAAATTGACAGGAAGGCAGTATAAAGGCTTTAGAACCAGGGTGATATGCTGTGACCTTTTGGTCCCTGTAAACTCTAGCAGCTGCATGTTGAATAACCTGGAGCTCTTTGATAGTCTTTTTGGGGAGACCTGTCAAAAGAACATTGCAGCATTCAACACTGCTGGGAATAAGTGAGAATGACTTTTCCCAGGTATCAGGTCCCTGGGTTTGAGCTTATTTTTGAGATAAATATAATAAAATGCTGAAATACTGACTCTTTTTATGTGGCTATTTAGATCACGATGTGTCATAAAAAGGCCTATACACTGTTAACATTGGTCTAATTTGATATTTAGGTCAATTAATTTACCCAAACTGATAACGGTATAACCTGTATAGATGTGGCTGTTTGCCATAATTATGTATTGCATAATGAAGTGCAGATTTATAGCTATTTGTCGAGTTGTTACATAATGTGTTTTTACATAATGCATTGTTAGAGGCTCTCCACAAATTGTTGGAACAAAGCTGGAGATGCTTTATTTAATGGGTTGTATTAACATTTATCTTCATTTGAAAAAAGGGACAAATACAACCATGAAAATAAACTCCACCATATGTTAACATCTATTTATTTGGCAATGGGTTTAGTTAGCAGTAGCTCATTAGCATAAAACATACCTTCTCGTTGTTTCGTAACAAAAATGCTGCATCACCTCACAACACTTTTTCATCTCTGAAGTGCGAGGTACAATCGCACAGGGCCATTATCAGTATCACTACCAGGTGGAAATATCTAAAAGATGGGAACTATTCCATCAAGTTTGGCTTGAAAAATTGACGTCTGGTAGAAAGCATTTATTAAACTTCCTGTCAGGGAGTCTTACATCATTGAGCTGAGACAGCAGCTTGGCTCCAGCGACGTGAACGGGAAGGACAAGGAGACTGACAACTGACCAAAAGCCAAAAACCTGACTAATGCTTCAAGTGAATTCAAAGTCAAAGGGACACACACACACATAAAACAAAAAGAGAGATACATGTTGGAATAAATGTGCTACAATATACAAAAGTCATGCAACACTATGACCAATTACATCTCTAAATAAGTCTCATGTTAAGATGGAGATCAAGAAGCACGCAGGTATTAACAGAAACAAGTGGAGTATCAAGTATATAATCATATAAGCGGCAGCGTAGTGGTTACCACTTCCACCTTATAGAAGGAATGTTCCAGGTATTCTAGTTTCCAGCGGCATCGACAATGGTGATGAAGATCTGGAGTTGGCTCCTAATTTTTGTTGTGTGCTAATGTCAATGCTAATCTGTAATGCTAGCTACTCTGTGTATCAGGCTGGGTAAAATGCAGACACAGAAATTCCGAATACATTACCAGACAGTGACAGTTGCAATGAGTCAACAATCTCTGTAAGGTCCACCTGTGTATGAACAATGAGTGGACCTGCTTTGTTAGGTACCATGAAGTAATGGCACTAATGTAATGATGAAGTAATGGTACTAATGTAAGGAATGATGCAGTAATGGTACTAATGCAATGTTGAAGTAATGGTACTAATGCAATGATGAAGTAATGGTACTCATGTAATCATAGAGTAATGGTACCAATGCAATGATGAAGTAATGGTACTAATGTAAGGAGTGATGCAGTAATCGTACTAATGTAATGATGAAGTAATGGTACTAATATTAGGACTGATGAAGTAATGGTACTAATGCAATGATGAAGTAAAGGTATTGATGTAATGAAGTAATGTTACTAATGTAATGTTGAAGTAATGGTACTAATGTAATGATGAAGTAATGGTACTAATGTAATGATGAAGTAATGGTACTAATGTAATGATGAAGTAATGGTACTAATATAAGGCTTCCATCTCCCCACACACCTCCTTCAGCTCCTTGGAGATCCCAAGGTCAGAGAAACACCGTCCCTCTTGCGTGTCCTAGCTCTTCTCCAAGGCCAACAAATATAATAACTTCATTGACCTTGATTTTCAACATAAAACATTTTGAACAATTTCACAAAATAAAGTCCTGTTATGTCCTCCAATAACACACTAAGGTTGACATCTTGAATTTCTCTGCGTGCCCCACAAGGAGACTTACCTCATTCTTTTTACTGAACGTCCACTCACAAATGTTAATAATTTCTCACATGAACATGAAAACTGTGAATACATGCTATCGTGCTAAGATAACTCTGACCGTCTGCCCATAGCAGAAAACAACAGGCGGGGTTGCTATCAATTAATGAGATGTCAACAATTGTTTGCTTGCGCATTATTCATGTCACAGCGGTAATAAATAATGAGCCAGGTAAATTGAGAAAACTCATAGCTCCGGAGTCCTTTCCCCTACGCTTTTCTGGGCTTTTAACCTCTAGACGGTGTCATTTCTTTTCTGTCCAGTGAGAGAGTGTCGGTTGCCACAAGAACAAGGTCCCCGAACGAAAGGGATATTAAGGACTTGAGAGACAAGGCGGCAGAGATGAGGGTCGCAGTGGCAGGATTGTGTTTGCAGAAGATTAAGGCCCTTCAGGATGGAAGGATGATGGATGGATGGGAGTCCTTCATCCATCAGGGCCTGTTTACATCACCTTTAAGCAGGCCGACAATGCCAAGTCTCCCTCTGCCTGTGCTCCCTTAAAGGGGCCAGCTGCTGGTTTGACCCGAGCTCCATACTGGTTCCAATCATCGCCGTGATGAATCACATAAGGGAGCCTATACGTAAGTGACAAGCGAGACTTATGGAGCCATTTACCAAAGCCTTTATCCACTTGTCTTCGTTTTTTTGTTTTCTGTTGAATCAGCGGGTTCTTGTCTATTACGGCGCCGCAGTTGTAACCTGTCATTTGCCTTGAAACGTTAAAACCGCGTCCTGTACATCATTCACAAATGACACAGCGCTGTAAACATGTCATCATTTAATGGCCCATTGTCTGTTTAGTTTGAGTGAGGCCCAAATGAGACATAGCTGGCTGCTTCCTGCCATCTTAGCTCTCTGACTATTATCAACACTGAGACTCTTTTCTCTGATGCTTACTCTTTCATTTCATGGGCCGTCTGCTTGAAACATGAAGCACGTTTTCAAAGACAATGCTCCAGTATGAGAATTCAAAGTGGACTGCTGAATTGCTCTCACCAGCTCACAAAGAGCACCCTTATTTTTGGATCTCAAGCTGATTTTTATTAGAAACCCCAGACTCATAAAAATTCCTTTTGAGGATGGTTTATAGCGTTTCCCCATATTTATAATGAGCATTTTTTCCCCTGTTTAAACCCATATTTCAAATGCAGTTTGAAGTAGTGGTTTTCTAGGGAGATACAGTATTTCTTGGCTCTATTCACGCAATGCTGGCATCTTAAACTTGGACTTGTCAAATCAAATCTAGAAAGTAAATATCTCAACTAATGTTTTCTGAGTGCTAACAATAAGCCTACATGCACAACAATTTATCATATTAAGACTTAGAGAGAGAGAGAGAGAGCCCCGCACTGCTTTCATACGCATTTTCATGAAGAGGCGATATTTCTTTGAACAGCAACATGAACACAGACGAAGCTTGCGTCTGATATTCTCTTGATTCAACCCAAGAGTTGGAGGAGGTCATTACAAGAATCCTCTCATCTTCTTCTATTTAAGCAAACACCACTTTCCTCTACATCTAAAAATAAATAAATAAATAAATTGTAGAAGATACCATTAGTTTTAGTCTGAAGTTCCTTTGGCCTTCAAGTAAAAGTGTTGCCAAAACTGTAATTATAAAGATGTCATGGACTTCTTCCTTTTCCATTCCAGGCATTCTGAAATTGCAGTGCCTTATCACTTATTTGTGGCTAAAAATGTTTTCAGATTCACTGTAATCAGTACCCCCACTGGCTTAAAAAAAAAAAAAAAAAGCCGATTTTGGAGGAGAAGCATTATTCAGCACCTCTCTAGGAAGTTGAAAAGAGTTTGAACCAGTGACCCTTTGAGCAGAGCTACAACTCAAGCTAGAAAATGTGCTCTATGGTGCAGCTGCAATATTACAACAATACACACTTAGAGCCAGACCCACAAAAGGATTTTGTAGCTTTTAGGGGTGCAAATCAGTACAAAAATATTGCATGTTCTGTAAATGAATTCACTACAAGTGTTGGTAGTGGTTGTGTAAAAAGGAAAAAAAAAAAAAACATTTAATTCAGAAAAAAAATAAATCCTATGCTGTTTTGTTGGTACATTTAATGCCTCTGGAAAAATGGTGTCAAATATATGAGGTTGAATGATATTGATGCTGTAGAATCTTCAAAATTTGAAGTCTGGGTGCATCTTATCTTGCATTTCCTGTTTTTAACCCATAATGACCCAAACCATCAACTCATCTAAAACGTTTAATACCTGTTAACACACTAATTCTATAAATATATGTAAATAATTGGTGTAAAATACAGTTTGTCATCTTTTCATGGTCATCAGATATGACCCTTTTGGATGTTCAGAAACTTCATAGTTACCATGGAAACACCGTTATCTCCTACACTGTTGATTCACTAGTAAAACCCATGGAGTTGGGTTAATGACAGCAGATGGAAACACTGGGTTTAGGTTCATTTAATGATATATTTTGATGAAAACGTCCATTTTTAGTCCAACGTCCTGAACGTCCAATGAACTATTGGTATCAGTAATCGTAATTTGACTGTTCGTCCGTCCATAAACAATTATTCAAGAATCTTCTTCTCCAAAACAGTAAGAATAACTATTTGTTGTGGAACATGTTTGGGGTGAAGTCGACTAAGTTTGTTCAAAGAACTGGGAAATACTGATGTTTTAATTTTCTATCATTTTTTTAATGTTTCAGATCCCCATTAGTTTATAATGGCATATGTACATTGAAAACAGTTGAAGTTATAGATATAACCAAGTCCTCCATGTCCAGATTTCCACAAACTTATTTTCTAAAACCATTTGCCAGATTCAATTGAAATTTATACATTTTTGAAATTGTATCAATCTCCATTGGTTTTTAATTGGTCCTATTTTTATTATATAATAATCCTCAAATTTTATCTCAGCTTTTACGAACATGTATATGCTCCATACATTAAATATAGGAAAATACTAGATTTTTACAAGAAAAATACAGATCACATAAGAAAAGTTAAATATAGACAAAAAAATAATAATAATTTGGGAATCACCACAGAAGAGCCACTGGGTCTTTATAGGTTAAATGTGAAAAGTGCTGATGAACAGCAGTGTTATGATATTCTTACTGTACTTATTGTCCTGCAACCCATGAGTATAACATCTGCAGAACACACAGTATTAATAACTGTCAGATCCTGATGACCTGCTGTTAATGAAGTTACAGTTGCATTAATGGACACAGCCCCTTCTGGAGTTTGGAGATGCCATGACACCAAACAGACCATCTGAAGCCTTATTTTGGGATACAGCCTTATTCTAAGAGTCAGACATTAAATACTTTCCAGACTTACCTGAATTACACCGATGCCCCGAGCCTATTTTGATTTACATATCATTAGATCATGTTCTAAAATGAAACATGACAGAAGAAGGACTAATTATTACAGATACATAATCTGAGGGATTCTGCTCTTTTCACTGTAGAATATTTTGTGGTTGAAATGCAGAAAAACACCGGCTAGATAGATAATCTGGTGCAAAACAAGGACATACGGTACTTAGGTGCAAATCTTAATGGATGTGCTTGTACTAGTACATCATTTGCACAAAAATCTTTGGAAATGGTTGAAAAAAAGAAGTAGGTCTGCTCTGCTACTCCCTGCACAATTAATGGGTGCCATCCATTCTTTGTAGACCTGGCCCCTCATATATTCTGAGAGATAGGTCAGATTGTGCTAGTGTATTGCCATGACATGCTATTATCATGTCCATAATGCTCCTATATGGATACATTTGTACTCAGCGCTTCGTGCTGCACACAGGACATGAACCCAATTTGGTTCCAAGATCCAGGTCATATCATTTTTACCATTAGATTGCAAGACAGGCTGTGTTGCAGATGCAGATCAATGCATAATGGAAAAAAGGTTTGATTTCTTATTCTGTGATATGGCTCATCAAGCGCAAATGGTAAATGAATTGCAGCCTTTGCTGCCATTTAAACATAACTCTTTATTGATCCCTGAGGGGAATTCAATTTGTGGCAATATGGTAATATATTGTGTTCCCCCCTTGTGTCTTTTTTTTCTTGATAGTGTATTTTTCACTCCACTAATTTGAAATTATACATTGTAAAGAGATGCCACCAAGATCAGACAATAGCAACATTTTTAAGAACTGATGATATAGCAAATCCAGAAATGCAAAACAGTCCAGATAAGGACATGTTGAATATATATTTCAGTTTAGTTTATTTTAAATATGCAACAAAAGTAATCCTACTTAGTCCTTAGAAATAAAACTGATCACAAGAATATATATATATATATATATATATACACACATACATACATGAAAACTAAGTATGACTTCATTCACACATTCAAAAAGCACTTCTTCACTCAACAGCC
>JAPSES010000115.1:1719076-1744515 GCA_029822895.1 Maxillicosta whitleyi
GAGAATCATTTTTAAAAATTCCTGGATCCAGACAGTGATCCGGATCACCTCCAAAATTTAATCATCTGTTCCTTGTCGCAGAGCGAACATTTCCTGAAAATTTCATCAAAATCCATCCATAACGTTTTGAGTTATGTTGCACACAGACAAACATAGGTGAGGGTTAGAACGTAGATCAAGCGGAAAATTGAAAGTTTCGGTTTTGATCCCTCTTCAACACAACAAATCAGTAAAATTTAACCTAAACTTCAACCAGGGTGTGTAGCATTTCCAAAAGGTAAACCCATGAAGACCTACTCTTACTTTTGTGATGGTTCCCAAATGAGTTTTCTTTTTCACTCTATTTGACTTTTTTTTTTTGTTTGTTTATTAAGTGGTGATATTTTGCTTTTTTAAATTAAATTAATGCATTTTAAATCATTTCCCTGTGGTCTACATAAACTGTAAATGTTCTGTTTGCGTCTGAATTCTTCATTAATTCAACTCCACAGGTTCATCTTGCACAATATTTCTGAGTAATGACACCAGAAAGGTCATTGTGAGCGCTGGCCCTTTAAATGCACATGAGCCACCTCGGGCCCCACCTCCTCCAGGTTATTGATTGTGCTGTGGCTTTAAGTTCTGACATATTTTGGTGGACATCAAATATCAAACATCAAATTCATGCATTTCAAAACTAGTGTGTGACTAAACTGAGTGAAAACAACATGTTCGACATCAAAACTGTAAGTCCATGCAGCTGAGTTCATCTTTTTTCATTGATTTTCACATTATACTTAGACAAAAGAGGTCGGTCACCTCACACTTTTACACAGTGATTGATCTTAACGTGACATATGATCTGCTTTCCACATGGTGTGTATAAATTGTGCCATTAAATGCTGTTAAAACTGTCCTACTTAGCTTATGTTTGGTTTAAATGGCCATTTATGTGTGCAATTATGGTATTTTACAAAGCACACAGTTGAATCCTATGGGGGTCATTGGTTTACAGCATTATTGTCACAAACACAAGCTTTAGGGAGTTTACTTCAGTACATTTCTAGTTACACTTTCGCACCTGTCTGCACTTCAGTGTTCACTTTGTCTGATTTAATTTCGAAACTTTGTCAGACATGTTTTTTCCACTGTCACAAAAATAATGACTAAAACTTATGGTAAGCATCTGTCAATTTGACTTCTGAACTTCAGCATGTTTTTAGTCTGATTCACACAAATACTTTAGAGTTATACTGGAGTAAATATGTTTTTTTTTTTATTCAATCTCAGACTCTTACTGGAACACTGGAGGACAGTATGAGATATTAATGTAGCTCTATGTACCAGAGAAAATGGATGTGATTATTTACTTCATTAACATATTGTAACAATATTTGTAATATGTATTAATATGACTAAAACGTCGAGAATGATGCAAAAATCCAGAGTTTCTGGGCATATATACCAACAAAAAGCTATTTCACACTCCTTAAGCCTCCTAAAATGAAAAGAAATTTGAAGACCATGTATAGTTTGGTTATAATGCGAGATGAAAAACATTGTGATTATGCCTCTTTTGACCACGTCACTTAGCCCAAATACTGTGGTGCAAAATATTGGATTGTCTATTACCACAGAGCTAATCAGTGCCCTCGTCATATCATGTGTGGACTGATAATTAACCACATGCGGAAAAGCACCAACGCAACTAGATCATACCTAAAGACTGCTCAGTAACACTACCACCAAAAGACTCAGATTCAACACCTGGTCAAAGCAGATTTACATGGTGCCAACGTTGCCAGTTATGGGACACTGCCAGAGATCGGGAGACATGGCGTCAACTGATTGCGATATGATCATAGTTCGTCTAAGCCCAAATCGGGTGACGCTGAAGAAGAAGAAGAACAGTGCCGCTAGGTAAATCTGACATCGACATAAATTAGCCAACGGGACATTGTTCAGACTGCAGAATTCAGAGCACAGCACTCAATACACAACTGACTAAACTAAGACGTCACCTGACACACTGCTACATCCAACATGTAGCTCCGCCCACCTTCTCTGGCCTCAATCTCACTGACTGCACAATGCAAAGAACACAACACAATTTACAACAATAATTCTATAAGTCTATACCAGTGCTTCTCAATTATTTTCTGTTACGCCCCCCCTACCAAGAAGAAAACAATTTGCCTCCCCACACACACACACACACTCTGCTGCGACTACAATTATAATTTTTTTTTCTTATAATTATAAGTACAACTTGGCACATTACATTGTATCATTATTAACATTAAAGACAACAAATAAGAAAGAAATGTAGTTCAACTCATAACAAAGAATAACTTTGTTGTTAACTTTCTTTCGTGTTGTCTTGAGGGTTTGTTTACTGCACTTAATATACTACATAGTTTCTACAGTTACATCAAGTGTCAAAAGGTGTTCTGGAGTCAGTTTGACTTATAATATTGTGTGATTTTTACATGTGTTCACACTGTCACCTGCTTTAATAATGTAAGATAGTTAGAAGTAGATAGATAGAAGTAAAACCCTACTGACACTTTTGACGACCATTACACTTAAACCCACTGTATCGCACAATGCAGGTTGTTATGCTCATTATAACACCGCTACTCTGTACAGTATTATTATTTATAAGTGTGATGAACCTGTGTAAGGGTCACTCCATGCCAGTACTGTCTGAACACACCAGGTGACGACCAGTGCTGTGGACGCCATGTGTTGGGTGGATGTATTGGAGTTTGAGCTGCCCCAGCCTTATGTACATGGGGACAGACAGATGGTATTTGGCTATATTTAACACACGGTTTTACAGTAAGTCGCATTTCCTTTTTGCATTATGTCAGTGATTAACACCTCATCAGAGAAACGACATTGTTTAAAGAAGGACCAAACGAATCAAAATTGACCCAATATGGAATTCGCTTCTAAATATTATTGTTATAGAATCTATCAGACCAAATGTAGAGAACCTTACCTAAAGTCTGCCAAGCCTCACATCTGCTGGCTACCAAAGAGTGGAAAAATTAAAATGTCCATCTGTCAGTCTCATCTATAATTGATTTTGCAGGACAAGTGTCTAAATCACATGGCAGTCTTGTTGTTTTTCTTGTTAGGAAGCGCCTGTTGCAAATTTGATCACTAAATCAAAACCGTCACAGATGTAAGTGATCTCTCAAGGACACCTCAAAAATTTACTATTATCGTCTACCGCTAAAAGAGATAAAAGAGGCTGGTAAAAGCACAGAGAAGTAAAGTGTTCATTTTGAGTTGTCAGCAGAAATTAAATCAGGTATGTAGATTTCTGCAAGGTTTTTATTTTGAGGATGATTATGACACTCACTGTAAAATAGCACATCTTTTAAAGCTTTGGAGTGTTTTTGCACACAGTTACTAGAATGAATACACAAAATAAATAACGCAAATGTTGAATGTTGCAATGACCCCATCTGTTCCCCTACTACTATTGTATGACCAGAGGGTCAATGTCCAAATAACTCATCCAACAGCTTCTCAAGTTACACCTAAATATCAAACAAAAAGGAGATTGAATGGTTTGATGAAGAGTAAATGTATTGATATCGTAGCCAAAGGACAGATTTGATACATAAACCCTGATTTGACCGTGAAAATGAAGGTCACGGTCGACACCTAAAGGACTTGTTTAAGAGCTTCCCAAATTAAACCCAAATACCAAACACAAACGACACAAATCACACCATTGCAAAGGCCAAATTTGATGAGTTTACCCCAATTTGACCTTGAAAATGAAGGTCACAGTCAACAACAAAGAAGATCAGGTGATTTGGTGAAGAGTAAACATGTTGTTATCAATGCAAAAGGCTAAACTTGATGCATAAACCCTGATTTGACCTTGATAATTAAGGTCAAGGTCAATGCCCAAAGAGCTCATCTAAGACCTTCCCGTATTGCACCAAATACCAAACATACACAACACAAATGATACCACTGCAAATGCCAAATTTGAAGTGTTTACCCCAATTTGACCTTGAAAATGAAGGTCAACTTCCCCACAACTTCTCACACTGCATCTGAATGCCAAATATGAAAGAGATTGGATAATGTGCTGAAGAGTAAACATGTTGTTACTGTTGTAAAAGGCCAAACTTGTTTATGTATAAACCCTGATTTGACCTTGTAAATGAAGGTCAAAGTCAATGCCGATAGAACTGTTCTAAATTGCATCCTATTACCAAACATAAGCAACAATTTGGTTTAGAGTAATCACGTTGACACCAGTGCAAACGCCAAATTTGGTGTAGCTACTCTAAATTGACCTTGAAAATGAAAGTCAAGAACAATTAAAGAACATGCCCAACAGCTTCCCACGGTGCATATAAACACCAAATGTGAAGGAGATCAAGCAATTTGTAGACACGTTAATTAGCATTGACATTGTTGCCAAAGGCTAAATTTTACACATTGACCCCAATTTGACCTTGATTTGAAGATTTGGTGAAGCATAATCGCATAGACTAATGGATTATAAAGTCATATACTGCAGATATAAACAGATCACAAAATGCTGACGACGTAAATAACTGCAAAAAGACAAAAGAAAGTAAGGAGAGTCAAAGTCAAAGCTCATGGAAGTGGCTGCCCATGTTAACACCCACTCAGCATTCACCTGGACTTGCTTCATCAAAATCCATCCCATCCAGGCACTCGGCACGTAACCGAGGTGGATTTATGGCTTATTATTGTTTGTTCTCACTGTCCAGGAGAGCTCCTGAAGAAAGGCAATAGTAACATCTCTGGAGTGCTGATAACAGGGTGATATGGATCTGTGGTATCATGCTTTCCGCTGGGAAGGATTATGAAGCATCATATTTGCACTAATGACCTAATTATGAAGCGGTAGCACTGGAGGATTCTCACCATCATTTAAAAGTTAATCTTACTTTTTTTTTTTATTCATTTGCCGGAGTAATAGGGATATTTAAATCCAATTCACACAGGAGGTCCCATATTTAATTTCATAGTTTACTGAAATCTATGAGGCGCAGTCTGTGGGATTTAAGAGGCCTCAAAATTCCACTGAACTGTAACATTTGCTGCTCTTCAGGAAAATTAAGCCATATAATACAGAGGGGAGATGTGGAGAGTGTGAGCAAATGAAATAAGAAGAAAAGGTCTGAAATATATCTTGACAACAAAAGCATGGTAATTTCCTGCAAGAGGGCAGTAATGGTTTTTAGATTGATAACCATCTGCAGATTAAAATCTTAGCATCCCCATGGACCTGTGATTTTTGTCGTTTCTCTCCAGGCCTTTAAACAACAGGGCCGTGACAAATAAATGACAACGAAATACTCGCACTGGAATATATCAACTATTCATATCGGTAGCGATGTAAATTCGGTACAGTTGCAACACTTGCTCAATAAAAAGGTCTGAATAGATTTGCTTGTTCTTCAGAAAAGATTATGGATGCAGCGTCGTCTGGTGCATCCATGTAAAGCATTGTGTGCTCTAATATATCTGCTTCAGTGTCTTATATTACTTTGTGAGGTGTGTGAGCGGAAGTGTGTTTGCAGCATATAAAAAGCAACACAGTCCGCCTCCTGTATTTGATTAATGTGATGTTAACTTTACGTGTGCTGCGTACTATTCTAATTGCTTAGCTGTTTGGTCATGCGACACATTGTCTCTCCGCTCATTGTCTTTATCTTTGTTGTGTCCTTTTTCTAACAATAGCGTGTGGCTAAAAACTGTAGCAAAAAAAAAAAAAAAAATGAAGGGTCCGCTATGGTCAATGCGACAGGAGGTCTATTGTGTGAATGACGCGAGAGCTCAATGATAAAGTCTTGTAAAGGGCATTGTGTTTCTTTTTTTTTTTTTTTTTTCTTCTAAAAACCGCACTTAGATGCAGGAAAAGAATCTGGTAGAAAAACTCCATAACATCCAACTTCTGGAACTCCCTCCCGTTGGTCCAAATAAAAACACTTAAAAGTCCAATCCCAATGGACCCCCTACCCCTTGGCCTATGGCACTACCCCTTGAAATGGAGCTGCAAGGGGTAGGGGTGTAAATATTCTCCTATGAAATGGGACAACACTTTGCGACCTGTTAACGTCATCAATGCACCTATAAACAGATGTGAAAAATGTGTTTCTGTAAATATTCATTATACCATCAGCAGCTGTAACGTCTCCATTCCGTGGACTTTGTTTATCTTTTTATGTCTATCAACTATAAACCTCAGAAATGTGATCTATAACACATTCAAAGGGCATTAAATGGTCACTCCAATAATTATGTTGTTTACTAGTAAAGTCCGTACATTTGTGTTTCTTTCATCACTGCTGCATGTTTTATCTGTGTTTTGCATGTTCTTCTCACATCTGAATGGGTTCCTCACACAGTAAAGACCATGCAGGTTCAGGTCACAGTTCATTCTGTCGACAGTGAACCTTAGTTTTCCTGCTTAACCCTTCCTATTATTGCAATTTATTTTATGTTTTTCAACCAGGATTCTATGATTGCATTTGGAACAGAGATCCTTTAGTGTGGTTAAAACTGGTGCCACACAATGGATATAAATTATGGTTTATTTTGTGTTGGAAAAGCTTCAAAGCTAGCAAAGTAGCTGTCAAGCTAGTATTTCCAGGTTCTGTTCGACCCTTTTATCCAACATCTCTCAGTTCAGATTGTTGTTCAGTTCAGGCAAATGTGGCCAGAATCAGGTTTTTTTTTTTTTTTTTGCCCTTATGTGACCTGTATCTGATCTGTTAAAGACAGTTTGACCAACACACTTCCGATTCTTTCAAATCTAACACAGGCCACTTTTATATGTGGTTCGAAATCCGATATGTAACGGATATTCAAACTGAAGTCACATTGTGAAATATCAAACATTCACGTCACTGAAACCCAACAAACATTAAAATTCTGCGTCGCAGGGGGAGGAGCAGCTGGAAAAATATATTTGCTTATGTAAACAGTGTTGACCTGGGTGGTCAAATATTACATCAGGACCTCTTTTGCGCATGCAGGTCACTCCAGGATCGCATTCAGTTCATACTCAAAACTGCTAAAAGTCGCATTTAATGTGTGATATGAATGAGCACACAAAAAGTTGGATTTCACCAAAAAATGCAAGACCTGCTGTCTGAATGTAGTCTTAGATACCAGCAAGAGAAAGCAACAACAGACTTCTAATATTCAGAGCGACTGGGATCGCCTGGACTTGTCGCCTCAAACCAAGATGAATTAATTGAACACAATGTCCTTTTCTGGAACTCATGATGCAAATAGCGACAGACTCGGCTATCTTGCTTTCTTCTTACCACTGTTGAGAGCTGCACATACACAGTACCCACTGGGCACTCGTAAGGAAATGACTACGGGTAAAGAGGCTTATAAGCTGAAGCATGAGCAAGCATTTCAATGATCCTGTAAACAGGAACACAGTGGAGTGGTGTTAGAGGATACGGCCACAACTCTGAACATGCAGAATGCAGTTTGGGGCAAGTTTTAGACCAAACAGAACAAAATAGGTACATATAAACATATAAAATAGGGGGGGTGCCATTATAAATCAACAGTCGCCACTTTTCCATTAGACATTCGCGCAAAGCTTTATCAAATTTACCAAATATCGAACAAATGGAAGTGCATAATGTCAGTTTTCCATTACATCACAAATGCAATGATTTGTTTATTTGTTATCGTGACATAACATGAGAAGTCATCCCATAAACATGGCGACAAACGTAAATATCATATTGATTTACAGATATATTCATTATTATATATTACCCCTCTATTCCATACTAAATTAAAAACATGATTCGGTTTCCTTGTGTGTCCTTATATACCGCACCATGTTTCTTTTAAAACTCTCCGTCTTCATGACTATTTGCAAAAAAAGAGTGGATAGAAACAGCAGGTCAGCCATGTCCTGATTGGTTGACCGATCCATGTGATTACACGCTGCGTGCACTATGTCATAGCTCATTCATCCTGGGATTAGGGTTATGGTTAGTACTCGGCTTCATCTGTGATACTGGAAATAATACTGGGAACTGTCATTATTTTGACCTTGCCAGTGTGTAACCATGTGGATCGGTCAACGAAGCAGCATGGCTTACCTGCTGTCTCTATCTACTTGTGTGAAAAAGGTCTTTCCATTGCAGTTTAGTGTAATTTATCAATTTGAAACACTCAAAAAAAAAAAAAAAAAAAAAAAAAACACCTCTGGCTAGTGCAAAAAGTTTTAATTGAAAAACAACAGTTTTGGCGAAATTGTCATTCTACCAGTAGGTAAATTTTTATGTGCAACTTCTATTTGCGATATTTGAGGACCCATAAAAAGCCGTTTAGTATCTTCCTTTGCGTCGCAGCTAAGAGAGTCATCTACAACCTTCTAAACGTGGGATTCAACGCAAACCTTATCAAGAATTTTGGTCACTGTTATTAAGCACATAAGAATTTGTTTCGAAGAACGAATATTTGTCGATTTCAGACCCAACTTTCTTAAAAAAATTTTTTTTAAAGTATTAAGTCTTGAATGTAACTTCACCTCAAGCACAAAAACACAGCCTTCACATAAGTAAATCAGTATGAATAAATATAAATTTAGTGCAGTTGGAACTTGAAATCGGAACAGAGACTTTGAGGTAATAATAATAATCTGACTCTCAGCAATAACAGTCATTAACAGGGCAATGTACCCGACCGGCCTCCACATCACAGCAGAGGGGAGACAGGATTTCCCCCTGTGCCATCAAACTTGAATCAAGGACATAGTAAGGGCGGAGAAATTTCTCTACCTGCTGACAAAGGGGAAAAGATGATCACTCTAAATGCCCAGCACTAAATCTTTCACACTTGTCAAGTCCACTTTGTTCCTGCTGCCAGAGATGACCCCTCTCTCTCCATCAGCAGGGACCTGGCCTTGGTCGGCAGGGGGACGGGGTGGAGAAGGAAGGCCAAGACACTGGCTAAATTTATAACACACGTTTATGCCTCATGCCCTCAAATCATCCAAACATATTGTACTGCTCTGTTAAGGACACACACATACACACTCCAATGTACACGCTTTCTTCCACATTATCCGGTGGGAGTCCTGTCCATTGAACAATGCAGCTTCTGGGGGATGCTTAGCAAATACCTGCGTAATATACATCTGTACTAAACACTTCGCTCTGTTCCGTTTACTGCGTGCATTGTAATAATTCCATTAGGCTGTGCAGGCAATGAACATGCCCGTGTCTTTTAATGCTGATATTTGACAGCATGACCTTGTACCATGTTTAGGCATATTCACTTCCATTTTCTGAAATGATGTCCAAACAACTATTACACACATGGGTGGCGATGTGATTGTCACAAAGTTAGATAGCTCATACAGAGTCTTTGAAGCATGCAAGACACGGTATAAAGGCACAGAAAGGACAATTTCAAGACAAATTTGAGGCGAGGAGATATAAGAGGTGGAGTTGCTTAGGGTCGGTAAGATGCAAAAGGTTAAGAAATTGAAGACCACAGTGTTAAAAGTAGGTTTTCTTAGTGTATTCAGCACTGAGAAAACAATCTAGAATTGGCCCGATTGCTGTGAAATATGCACAATCTATTCTATACCAACCAATCACAAGTCTGGGGGGTGGGTGTTTTGTAATGCGCCGTATTTTCCAACTTGTTTTTGCGAGTCAAAGTCAGTTCCAAACCCCCAAATCTCTTTACAACTGTTGTCGGTTTAGCAGACAAAAACATTACATCACAACTTGGTGCCTGTTATTCTCACCTTCTTAATTGGATTCAAGCTACAAAAAAGGTCCGTTATAAATATTTATTAGGTGACATCAGTACGTTTAGCACCAAGGTCTTCAATTAGTCCTTTATCTGGTATTTATTGAAATACTCTGAAATTCTAAATTTCCAATCTCAGATTGTTCTTAGACATCATCTCGTACCTCCCTCATCAGTTGCCTTGACAACAGTCTCCCTCCTCTTGCCATAAAACATTCAAGCAGCACTTGCTAAAAAGTAAGCACATGCAATAAAACAACTATTATAAGGTCATAAATAGATAAAAATCACTCATTCACAATTTACAGCTTCAAAATGTCAATAAATCTCTCTGAATCACTGTGTTATAAAAACCAACATGATTCTTGACTTCACTGAGGCACAGGATTGGCTTCATATTTAATGGATGTGGAAATGATTAATAAAAGGGTTCAAACTCTTAGAACTTTGATTTTTAAATCCACAAATGTTTGCTTTTTTAGTGGGAAAAACTTTATTAATGTCTACTAGTATTTGAGTGGTGCAGTGACATAGTGGTGAGCACTTTCACAGAAGACAGATTTTTTATGTTATGTCCAGTTTTGGGTTCCTTAGGTTTCCCTCATCACAATAACAGGGATATGCTGGTGAATTCTCTTCAATTTACAGATAAAAAAAATATGGGGTTAGTCCTTTTATGGCTTCAATTTCCGCTCACTGCTCCTGTTGTGCAAGTGCTAATGCTAATGGCTATAGCTACTTGCTATGTGTGTCCAGATGGGTAAAATAGAGGCCAAATATCCCTAGGGCAGTAATAATTTTTAGTTCATTTTACCTGTGACCTACCCAACTGTTCATGTGGTTAATGACAGTAAACACACAACATTTAATATTTAACTAAAACATTCCCATGTTGTGCTTAATAACATTTTTATATAAAGACTTCTTTACCGTTAGTCCCTACTGTTTCCAAGTCTTTTATAATGTTTTAAAGTAGGTGTCTTCCTCCCTCCAATGAGAAATATATGTTGCTTTTGTACATGTATATCCCGAAGCACTAATGCTAATGGCTAATATTAGATGCTATGAGTTACGATGGGTAAAATGATAATGATAATAATGTCAGTTAAGCTTTTTTTTGCCCCTTAACCTTTTGTAACTGTGCAACCATTAGCTTAGTTTGATGGTTTACAACTACAGCAGAACAGGGACCAATGTTGTTTGAAAATCAGTACATATAATGTGTGGTGGCTTATAAACTTATGAAAAGCAGTATCTGAAGGACCCTGGACATCTAATACTGTATGTCATTGCAGTAGCATATTTTATATCCAATTTATCCTATTTGATACATGAGTTGTGAAGCCCTCTACATGATCAGTGTGATATTCTTTCTACTTGAAAAACCTGATTTATGCAATTATATACATGCAATACATAGACAATCCACCAGGGGGGATGAATTTGTTCATGAGATGCCTTTGCAGTGACACGACAAGATTGTCAGTAATGAGGAAGGAGGCAGAACTTTGCCAATTTTGAAAAGAAATTATCAATTTGTTAAGAAATGCTTGTGTTATATTACGTTATATACGTTATTTTTGTTTGTTAAACAAATAATATTGAGCATTAAGACCCAATGTATCAAATATGATACAAAATTGAAACATACAATAAAATTTTGGGGTTGTTCAGAAAGACCAATAAAAGGCAGTGGATGGACACCCTGGGTTTATGTGAATTAAAAAAAAAGTCACTTTTTTCTTCAGTTTTCTCTGTATTTGATAAATGTGATATCATAATTCACGTAAATTTAAATGCATTTTACAGGGTTAACTTAAAAATTACTATCACTATTTTTTGAAACCACCTAAATATAAAAAAAAGTCCAATAGAGAATATCTATACAACTACTTCACACAGAACTAATTTTAGCTATTATCATATTTGGAATAACTGGAATACTAGAGTTCTTATTAGTGAAAATAATATGAATAGTCATTTCATTTTTATTGATGGCAGGTCATTTGAATGTTATCCAATGGGTGGCCACTTAAAATTATAAGGAATACATTATATGCACCAGCGCAGCTACTATTTGGGCGACTAATTAATTAGAAATGGCTCCCGGGTAAGAATTGTCAAATATGGAGGATTGACTTTAAAACATCCCCTGGGGAGCATTCATTGTTTGTGTCAAATATTTCTTAGACTAATACCTTCTTAATCCACCACCACCTCCATTCATATAATATTTACTAAGCCTCCTTGATGTTTTCTGTTTTGTCAGACCAACACCTTTTCCACAAACACACCGAGTGGTTTATCGTCACAGACCTCACAGTTTTTCAGTGTAAATCACGTATTGTCCTATATTTAATTCACTGATCATGTAGGTGTTCATTAAAGCTCATATTAATGTTGATGATTATTATTATTAGGACTTTTTCAGTAAAATCTATCATTAACTGTGTTTCCATCCACTGTCATTGATCCAACTCCACTGGTGAATCAATGCTGTAGAAGATGACAGTGTCAAAAGAATAGATGACAGAGAAAGCGCTGTTCTTCAAAATAAACGTATGCTTCAACATCTTGTTCATAATATTGCGCGACAACATCACACCATTACGCTTGCTCAAGGTCACTGTCACGTTTCCCAATGCGCACTTCAAAAATTCCCGTTTTTCTTTTTTTTTTTTGTCACCCTGTACATTGTTGCGAAACTAAAAACTGTGTCGTTGCTTTGAGAATCCGTGGTTCTCACATGACAGCAAATCAGACGACACTAATAATGCTTTTCGTAAGGTTTAAGCTCCCGTATATCTGATTGATTTAATTACTCTATTGTACTTGTACATTCATTCGGATGCGTTTGTAAAATAAAACCCGCCAAACCATAAAGATGTCAGTGTAAAAAATCTGCTCCAAAGCAACTTACGACTGTCTACTTTGGCAACTTTAATGCAAGTATAGGCTTAAAGAAGCTTACGTTTGAGGTGAATTTAAAATTCAGGCATATCTGCTGCAGTGACTTCCACAGACAGCAGATTCATCTTCTTTTTGCTGTATTTGCTGTGACCACATCATGGCACAGTAAGTGATAAGCAGCATGGTAAAAGAGTAAGAGGGATTTATCTGTAGCAGTGCTGAGTGGGGAACTGATAAAGGGGTAACCCAGATGACTTGTTTTGACAGCAAAGGAGGTGGAAATGTGCTCACAGCATTATGCAAAAGAGGAAAATGTATTTAATTAGGAACTGACAGCATTGGCCCACAAAATATACTATACACATTAGGTA
Organism: Maxillicosta whitleyi; assembly: GCA_029822895.1. Classification (NCBI taxonomy): domain Eukaryota; kingdom Metazoa; phylum Chordata; class Actinopteri; order Perciformes; family Neosebastidae; genus Maxillicosta; species Maxillicosta whitleyi. The sequence continues at coordinate 1,732,141 of JAPSES010000115.1, forward strand.
CCGTTGAAGTAAAAAATAATAGCGTGTGAAGAGATCGAAAGGGGAGTTTTCATATTCATGTAGGTTTTTTTTTATTTTTTTTATTTTTTTTTAGATAAGTGCAGGAATTGTACATTCACAGGAGCTGTTCTTTTATTCACATCGTGCTACATTGGAATCAGAAAAGCCTCTACGTGCCTCGTCATAATAAAGACCAAACTGTCTGTAGTGAGTAAATAATACATTGTTCCGGATAAGAGACAGCCAAAAATAAATAAGTGGATATATATGGTGCATTCCATATTCTTTGTTTTCAGTGCAGGTCACATGTAAGACTCATCAAAAGTGAAAGTACAATAAAAGAACTGTAAGTGACACTGCATCATATATGTAAGAAGTAACCGTATCCTCAACATATCTATGAAGCTTCAATATACACTATGTGAACCTTGTTTTTAGATTCATTTATTTACTCATTATCATTATTATTTTATATATTTATTAAATTAACTTTACTTATTTATATAAGGTAGTCCTCGGGTTACGAATTAGTTCCGTTCCTACGCTGTCGACGTAACCCGAATTTCCACGTGAATCACAATTAACCCTTTAGTACCACTAAATCTCTAAATAACTATCCAAATACATGGATTATACTTCATATTAATAAAATAAAGTAAAAAAATAAGATACTGTACATATATGTATACAGTATGTATGTAGAGTAAAGTCGAAATAACATAAGTCGGGTACTTCGTAACCCGAGGACTACCTGTATTTACTGATCATGTAGATGTTCAGAAAAGTGCAGATTAAAGCTGACAGTTATTGGATCAGAAACACATAGATGAAGAAAACACAACTTTTTGTTAACTATCACAGGCAGGGCTCATAAAAAGTTAAAGTACAATAAAAGGATTATAAGTGACATTTCATTAGACATGTAGGACTTCGATTAAAGAAATAACAGAGTCCTGGGTTGACCTCAGTTAACCCATGAATTCACAAACAGATTTTTTTTTTTTTTTATCTCTATTTAACATTTTTTAATCATACTGATCACGTAGATGTTCATAAAAGAGAGACTTATTATATCAGAAACAGAGAAAAATTAAGGAAAAGTGTTCAATCAATGTTGTAGAAGATGACAGTGTTTCCATGGTAACTATGGAGCCTCTGAACATCCAAATGGGTCACATCTGATCACCATGAAAAGATGATGAACTGTGTTTTACACCAATTATTTACATGCATTGATAGAATTAATGGACCAACAGTTATTTAATATTTTAGATCAGTGTTCACTGGTGGATTGTTGGGTCTTTAAGGGTTAAAGTTGAGGGTTATTATATCAAAAAGTGCAAAGATATCAATAACAAAACATAAAAACAAGTGTGTCCATTCACTGTCATTGATCCAACTCCATGGGTTTTACTGGTGAATCAATGTTGTAGAAGATGACAGTGTTTCCACGGTAACTACAGGGCCTCTAAATTTCCACCATGACCATAGGAAAAAAAAAAAAAAAAAGACAAACTGCATTTTATACCGATTATTTCCATGTATCGATAGGATTAGTGATCCATTAAACAGTTTAGATCAGTAGATGCTCTTGCTGTTTGGGTTTTTAAGGGTCAATCTGACTCATTGCTTCAAGGAGATGGTATAAAAGGGAAAAAAAACTTCATGAGTTAATAATGAAAAGACTCAAAAATGACCAGTTTTCTGTGGTTGTATGAAAGGAGAGAAAAAAAACGAGAAAACATTCACATTCTTTTGGCAGAAGACGTCTAATAGCACGATAACTCTGCTTTCAGACAGCTTTACCACAGCAACTGCACAAGTCACAACATTAGAAATCTTTTATGTATAATAAGTGTGAAAGTATTGTAGCATCTGTTTCTATAGCAGCAACTTGCTTTCAGTTTTTTGCCATTATGTGTTATTTACTTCAGTGAAGCTGGAACAGTGCGTGTCGTCAGTGCCCTGTGAGGAAGTTACCTCTTTTTCTCTGCAAGTGAGTAAATCGTGGTTTGTCAGTATTTTTGGTTCATTATAAGACTGTGGTGGTACACTTACACATTACAGAGAGGCGTTCAGAGGCTGCAGGAGTTTGTGCACTCAAACAACAATAAAATGGACCAAGTTCTTCTTACTTTTTGCTTATTAAGGAACATTTGATCACATTTTTGAAACTACAAAACCACTTGGAGAGCGCAGACCTACGCCAAGTGCAACCCCCCCCCCCGACACACCACCACCACCATAAATATTAGTCCCTCATTTAGTTGGACAGCATTTTAAGATTCTTAAGTCCATGAACTATATGAGAAAACACGAGTCGCCATCTGTTACCACAGCAACGCCAATGATAACTAATAGAGAATCATTAAAAAAAAATTCCTGGATCCAGACAGTGATCCAGATCACCTCCAAAATTTAATCATCTGTTCCTTGTCTCAGAGCAAAGATTTCCTGAAAATTTCATTCAGGTTTAGGTTCAGGTTTAGTCAATAATTATCCGAGATACTGACAAACAAATTTTTTGGCCCCATTGACCCCAATGTTAACGAAAATATCAAAGTGATCCAGAATTTCTACCGGATCACCCCCAAAAGTTAATGGGTTCTTCCCAGCCCCACACTCTGCCCCTCCACCAAATTTGATGGAAATCGGGTCAGTAGTTTTTACGTAATCCTGCTAACAACGAAACAAACAAACCAACAGACGTGGGTGAAAACTTAACCACCTTAGCGGAGGTAATAAACATCCACAAAGGGTTTACCCACTAGTAGCCCCCATGACATTTTAAGCCCCATTTATTAGGATTATATTATATTTCCATGTAGGATTTCTTCACATTTGTCTCAAACATTCAATTGGAGTCAAGGATGAAATCGGTGGTCAAAGGTCAGAGGTTAAACATCAATGTAACTGGAACTATACGTCTTTCCAGCAGAAGAAATGCAATAAGTCTAGGATTTTCTTGAGGGAATTTCTTGGAATTTAGCACCAATATTCACTCAAATTTTTTGGTGGCCAAAAGTCAAAGGTTAAAGATCAATGTAGCTGTAATGTTATCTCTGTCCAGAAGTAGACATGTAATATATCTAGGATTACTTTAGGGATTTTCTTTGAATTTAGCCATAATATTTACTCATTTTTTTTGGTGGCCAAAGGTCAGAGGTCAATGTAGCTCTGACTGTAAGTCTTTCCAGGGTTATAGACACAATATTTATGGAATGTTTTGAGGCATTTTCCTCCAATTTTGCCAAAACATTCCCATGTAATCAGGGAGTAAATGAAAACATTTTGATGGCACAAAGTCAAAGGTTAAAGGTCAATGTAGCTGTGACTAAGTCTTTCCAGCAGTAAAAATACAATATATCTAGAATGGATTGAGGGAAATTCTTTGTATTTAGCACAAATATTCACGCAAAATTCTTGGTGGCCAAAGGTTAAAGGTGAATGTAGCTATCATTTTCTCTCTATCTGGTGGTAGAAATATAATATTTATAGGATTACTTTAGGGGATTTCTTTGTATTTAGCACAAATATTCACGCAAAATTATTGGTGGCCAAAGGTTAAAAGTGAATGTAGCTGTAACTGTCTTTTCAGTCTTATAGTTTCAATGTTTTTGGAATGTGCTCCAATCTTGCAAAAAAAACAATCCCATGTAATCGAGGATGAAATGAAAACAGTTTGATGTCTAAAGGTCAAAGGTTGAAGGTCAATGTAGCTGTAATTTTATCTCTATCCAGCAGTAGAAATGCAATATCTGTAGAATGTCCTGAGGGAATTTCTTTGAATTCAGCACTAATATTCACACACCCTAACCCTCGATAAGATACTGAATTTGAGATTTTCCTTTCATGGGGCCCACAGTTGCTAACGGCAACCCCAGAGTAAATTATAAATAAAGAGTCATTTTTCAGTAACAGTTGACAGAGTCTTTTTAAATGCGACCAGTGTATGAATTCATAAACTTCATCATTCAGAATTTTAATTCCTCAAAGTAATAGACAGTGTTTTATATGTATATTTTTGTTCATTTAATGCAGCCTAGCAGAAGGTTCGGAACTTCTCCTGTACCGTGTAAGTGGTATTGCTTTAAAAAAAAAAGAACCCATTTGATAAATGATGTGTGCAAATGTACTTTTTCATGTTGATGCTCACTTTCGCTTGGTCGGACTCAGATAGCGCATACGTACGTTTTCCTTCCCATAAGATCCTACAACTTTAACTGTATCTACTTTGTATTTATTCACCTGCTCTTTATACCGAGCAAAGTGACTAAGCCAGACTTTCCATTTATAGATGAGGTGAAACACTGAACCATGAACTGCGATGCTCTTTTGCTGATTTGTGTTTCACTTATGTACACATCGCTCAGCGTGGGCCCGACCGAACCGTAGATCTCCCACTCAGCTCTTATGTCTACAATTAGTTTCATAGTGAGAGGAAATTCATTTTCACATGCCCAACAGCCTCTAACTGTCAGACACTGCCAATGGATATGGATGGACCTTATTCAAGTAATTACCCAAAAGCAAATTAGCCTTTTTCTGCCTTAGCAATAATAAAAGTTGTACCGTTAACAAAGATCCAGTTAATTCCCTTTTTGGTAATCTCATCTGACTTAATTCTGTATAACGCTTTGAAATAGTCTTTAAGTGAGGTAAGAATAATGATTTAATAGTGAGCCAATACTCAGACATCATTCAGTTAAGATGACGTGGTTTCCTGTTGAGACATTTGGGAGTCGCTGGTTATGTTCCGTAGATTAAATTAGCGTCATCAAGCTGTGCAGACCACATGCTAGGTCATTGCCCGTCTCCTTGTGAATTCTATATTATACCCCATAAATGTCAGTCCAACAATCCATGTTATTTCTGCATAATATGAATGTGAATTATCTACGGATGAAAATACGGTGTTGTGAAAAGAAAGCAACGATGTATGAAAGTGTTGTGACAAGAGTCCGTGTTCTTTTTGAGTTGCGGATGTTTCATTTTCAGTCTTATATTCTCTGCAGGTTGTTTTGGCATGTTTTCAGGTACTGTCTCGTAAGCGCCTTTTATGTGGCGCTTCTGTTATGGGAATATTTCACCGTCTGTGCAAACAAAATGGTCGGTGCCACCTGTATCGCGGCTCTGTAACGCCTCTGGAGGTAGTAAAGGTGGAATCGTGAATTCAGAACATTGTGTAAAAGGAAGATTTTCACCAAAAAAAAGTAAAATACGGAGGATGATATTTTTTAAATTAGTGATAAATTAGTTAAGAAAGGTAGAAATTGTGAAAAAATTCATTTGGGAACTGCCACAAAATCAGCACTGGGTCTTTATGGGTCAAAGAGTAGACAAGATAATAATGTGAATAATAATAATGATAATAATTCAGTAGGGAACAGTGAATAGTATCTTTTATTAGAAACAGTCCTCTGATTCGGACTATTCTGGTGTTTATATAACAGATCCCAGGTCACATGAGACTGTGCTTTAAGTATGAAAGCAATTTATTCCACATACGTCACAGACGGCGCATATTTTACGTTTAATCAGAGTCGGACTAGCAATACAAATAATAGTGTTGCAAACAGTTGGAAGTGAATAATTGATGTTTGTCTTTCGTCTTGTATTTAAAGATTGCTAGCATCTGCATTTGCTGCTGCCGCTTTGTTTTCTTTTCACCTCACATTTAGCCCAGTGCATCTGATAATTAAAAATGGAACACATGTCGTAACATATGGCTGACACAATAAACTTGCCAAACATGCGTTCAGTGATCTTCTTGAGGATGTTTTACTTATTTATTTTTGCCACTGATGCATTTAACACAAACATGCTTCACAGTCGTTTTATTGGGAGTAAGAACGTAGGTGGTTTGATGCCATAAGATGAGTTATTTTAATTCAAATATGTCCTTATTATGACTTTATGAGAAAATAGAAAAGTGACGGCGAAGAAGACGTGCGTCTTTGGTTCCATAACTGTTTATGTAAAGCACATACTTCATTCAAGCTGCATTTTTAAAAGGTGGAAATGCTCGATAGATCATAGAGGTTATATACATTTATGGAAATTTATAACAGGGATTATACAAGTTAATTAAAATCCCTTTTCTTTTAGTGACCACAGGAAAGAGAATAAGAGAGAGAGAGAGAGAGGACAGAAAAAAAGCAAGAAAGGAAGGAAGCAAGGAAGAGAAAGAAAAAAAGAATGCAAGGAATGTAGGAAGGAATAAAGAGAGAGAGAAAAAAGGAAGGGAGGGAGAGAAGGAAAGAAAGAAAGCAAAAATGAAAAGAAGAGAGAGAAGGAAAGAAAGCACGGAAGAGAATGAGTAAAGGATAGAAGGCAAAAAAGAAAGGAAGAAAGAGTGAAAACAGGAAGATAGAGAGAAAAAAGGAAAGAAATATCAGGAAAGAAAGAAAGAATATGTACTTTTTTTCATTTTCAGACAGACAGACATATAGACAGATAGATAGATAGATAGATAGATAGATAGATAGATAGATAGATAGATAGATAGATAGATAGATAGATATTCTTCCACTAAATCCATCCCATTAATCAGTCAAAGGTGTTGGAATGTCAGACTCTTTTACATCAGATTTCTTTTGCTCTAAAACTCTTCTTATAAAAACATCATGTCGTTCGTCCTAAACCAGGTGTATTTACACTGTTTTATCAGCCGTCCGACACAGGTACAGTGGCATCGCTTCCTTTTGAAGTTCTTGTAGATATGCAGGGTTGACTTATTGCTGTACTGTATAAATACATTTGAAGTCGACTTTGATCTATAATACAGCGTCATTTCTTCCTGTGACTGCAGATGAGATCTTCAGCTTCATTTGGATAAGGACGAGAACTGATGGTTTGTCAGGAGGGAAAGGCACACGGCTAATAAAGGTGGGGAGGGGCTTATCTGTGTGCCTCTATCGTGCATGATCCGTCTGCCGTTGAACTTCACCATGCGGCGATATTGGATTTCCTATAGTGTAATAAAGTACTTTTTTTTTATTATTATCTTTGCTGTCGTTAAAGCGTTTTCAAATGACGTGATACTTTTTCCTCCCAGTTAAAACAGTTGGATCAGACTTTAGTTAAAGAGCTCCTTCTGCTAAAAACCACTTTGAGTATCTCTATTTATAATGTGGTGGGTCACAATAAGCAGTATATATACGCAGCACCCCAAGACGTGAAATTCAACCTAAATGGGTTTATTTGTCATTGAAAGGTTAACCTACAGACAAACGAGCGGATCAGAGCAGGTCAAACTTATCTATGTCACAATGTCATAAGCCCCGCCCAGAGCTGTGTATGGTACGCCCACGGGCTCATCCGACCCCTGGGATTAATTTGTGAAATAAATTTTAGTTCAGGTTCCGCATTGAGATCAATTCATTGTCATAATAACCTATAAATAGTCACAAAACCAAATTTTTGTCTTTCATGTATTTGGACTAAAACAAAGTATAATTTTGCAAAAAAAAAAAAGTGAATTACCCCAAATGTCTTAAATGAAATGCGTGCATTTTTAATAATATTCCACCTGTTTCTAAATATTTTGTGTATCTGTCAATCCAATGTGATCTGTAAGTTATAATGCAAGTGTGGAAATAATAAACTAAAGCACAATCACTAAATTATAGTGTTGATATTATTCACAATGTTTGCAAGGATAAGTTGTAAATTTAAGCATTTTCATCATGTCATTTTACTTTTTTCACTAACACATAAAGAGAAGTTTAGAGTTGACATTATTTATTTATTATTCTGTCATTATTTTTAGTGTTTTGGCCCTCTGCACATCAAATGTAGCTGACTGTGGCCCCTGAACTAAAATGAGTTTGACACCCCTGCTTTAGTACCCCTAAATTTCTAAATAACTATCTTAAGCCATGTATTATACTTCATATTAGTAAAGTAAAAAAAAAAAAAAGATATTGTATTTAATGTGCGTACAGTATACAGTATGTATGTACAGTAATTGCGGACGTAATTTCGGCGTTGTACAGTAATAGCAGAAGTCGAAATAATGCAAGACAGGTACGTCGTAACCTGAGTACTACCTGGTAAATAAAATATGTCACAGTGCAGTCAAATATTGAATGTGTGCCTTTTTTTTTGGCCGGACAGTGCGTCTTACAACCCCTACATCTGTTCCTTTAAACCGCACAAATCACACAACAACTCCAACGAACAGTATCTGGACCTTCGTACAGACTGTGAGCATGATTTAAGATAATGACCGAGACGATTTCCCATTTGCCAAATACATATGATTACTCCTTCGCCCTCATGTATCCCCATCATGCTGTAAAAGAACCCAGCAGAGATGCATTAACCAGGATCCGACACTATAACGGTCCGACTTGTTCGCAGGACGTCCATTACGGTCGCATAGGCGGTGTTAAGTCACCTGAAAGCCCTCCATAAAGCCGTGGCAGCTGTAAAGTTGCGGCAGCTGTGGCTGTCACTCCTTGGATGGATTAATGTCTAGTAATCATCCTTAATTATTATCCCCACCTGCTTGTGGACTGCCTCAGACTGTGGAACCTTGTAAAACGCAGAGCTGGGAGCCAAGCAAAGCATCTCTGGGGAAGCGGTTGAATGTCACCAGGAAGGTCTGTTCAGCCAAGGAACATTCAAGGCTGTCAGGTTGGCCCGCTGCTTTTGGAGACCACATAAAAACGGAAAAGGTCAGGGGTTCAATGCCAGCAGCAGCCAATATGTCCGTCTACATGTGCGTCCTACCCGGGTGCCCTTCGACGTTTGGTTTTCGAGTTAGTTTGGTGGTTGTTAGAAATCTGTTCCACAAAAGACCAAATATTCACTGACAAAAAAAGAAGCAAATAATATTGTTTCTGTCGCACAGGGCGACGTTAAATGTCTGCCACTCAAACAGTGTTTACATACCAATTATGCTGGGAAAAAAAATCGCTTCCTTGACGGAATGTGTTGTGTTTAGATGTTATTGTATTTCCTCCTACAGTTTGTCGTTTTTGTGTCTCACCATTGACGACAACCACGGCTGCTTATCGGGTTGTCTGTGCCAGTTTCTTAGCAGTGCAACAACATTTTTGACAGTTTTTTTTTTGTTTGTTTCAGATTTATTTTATGGATCTTAAATCTTCCACCGGTGCATCAGACCCAGAATTTGTAAATAAACATGTTGTTTCTGCAGCTATCTCCTCTCAGTCCAAATCAAAGGACTCAATGTTATAAACTAAGGGGGTAAATGCGACAAATTCATGGGGCCCATCATTTCGTATAGAACAATGTTAAGTTTCATTTTAGCTTTAGTTAGGTTAGTAATGCACTGCACCCCCATGTATATAACTGTGCCCCCCCCTCAATTCTCTGCCAGATTGACAAGATATTGAATTTCATTAAAGGCCCACAATGTTTTCCTTTCATGAGGACTACAATTGCTAGCGGTCCTCCAGATTATAAATGAATGAATTCTAAAATGAGAAAAGACACTGTTCAATATACCTGTTGAACCACGGTGATGAAGTCCTACAGGGGTGTCCAAAACATAGGGCCCAAAACTGTCCAATCCAGCCAGGGATGAATTTGTCGAATGTAACAATTACACTTAAGACATTAAACCATAAAAACCCAAACATTCACTAGTGACCAAAACCAACTCCTGATCTAAACTGTGCAACACTGTTGATCCATTAATCATATCAATATATGTAAATAATTGGTGTAAAATACAGTTTATCATGTTTTCACGGTTATCAGATATGGCCCATTTGGATGTTCAGAGGCTCCATAGTTACTGTGGAAACACTCATCCTCTACAACAGGTGTCACCAACGTGGTGCCCGCGGGCGCGAGGTAGCCCTCAAGGACCTTCTGAGGTGCCCACCAAGGATGTAAATAAATAGTGACGGCTACAAGATTTTAGTTACAGTTAATGTTTTTTTTTAATTTAAATATGAGCTTGTTTCTTTATAACCTATAAAGAATATTATCATATAACATGTAAGCAAAAAATTATAATTTTACCATAGTGATTAGAGGATTTTAAATAAACAAGTAGCCCTTGGGTAGCCCTTGGTAGCCCTCAGTAGCCCTTGGGTAGCCCTCAGACCCAGAAAGGTTGGGGACCCCTGCTCTACAACATTCATTCACCAGTAAAAAAAAATGGAGTTAGATCAATGACAGTGGATGGAGACGGAGGTTTATGTTCAGTTGTTGATGAATTTTACTGTAAAAGTCACTTTTTCTATATAATAACTCTCAACTTTATCTGAGCTTTTATGAAAATCTACACAATCAGTCAATCAAATATTGAAAAATACATGGTTTATCCTGAAAAAATGCTAAATAAAGAAGATAATATTACAATAAATGACGATAAACCACTTAAAAAATGTTAAATATAGAATTTTAAAAAATCCTTTGAGAGCTACCACTAAAGCAGCGTTGGGTCATTACGGGTTAAAATTGAATCACTATAATTCTATTTCTCCGACTAAAACGCAAGGTCACGGTGGACCGTTTCACCAGGTTTGGGTTTGTTTGTATATAAACTGAAACAGGCCATGTCCTGATCTCACATGGTTCCACACATTGAAGCACACTGTTGTATTTTTCCACATTACCATTCTTTAGAAGCTGTGGCCTTTTATTTAAGAACGCTGAGCTGCAGAATCCTGACTGAAGACAATCAAAAGAGCTTTGTGTTTTGTCCCACTAACAGCTTGATGGATGGTTTATCCTCCCTTGTACTTGAGTCACTCCATTATATGGAATCACTTGGGGGAGCACACAACCTTACTGATGGTCTGAACACATTTACTCTTAAAGGATACTTTGACACAGTGGGAAAATTGGCTAACTTAGCTTTGCACAAAGACTGAACACAAGGGCAAATGTTTGATGTTTCACAGCTGAATTTATACCAAAATCAACACCAAAGTTCGACAGTTTGATATATTGAGTGCGATACTGCCTCAGTCTATCTCGACCCAGCGGTGCATTTTTTTTGTCCTTTGTTTGGATGTGACTTTCGCAACTTTATTCCAAAAATAACACAGTCTACAAGGGTACAATCTGTAGTGTTGTGCAGAGAACATCCAAGGCTTTCCAGAGATGTTTAATCGTCTGGGGATCGTCCAACAAACAAAATTATCTTTATTTCCAAACTGGATTCCACAATGTTTTGAGTATATGGATATATACTGCACCTAAAGGAGCCGTCATGTCTGTATTTTGTCATTTATTTTCTTTCATGTTATGTTGTACATAAGTGGGGTCAAACTCGTGGTCCACATACAGCACAATATGACTATAATATGAATATAATAATATATAAATGATATCAGTTGCACAATTATATGTATAATTTCTATATTTTAGTCTGAAAAAGTAAAATTGTATCATTAAAATGTTTATATCTACAAACTGTACTTTAAAAACATGAGAAAAAATGTAAACAACTACGAATAAAAAGAAATTTATCAAGAAAAAGGTGCTTTTTTTTTAACAATTTATGCCATTATTTGACCTCAGTTCCTCATTTTCACATGTTCATTATAACGTACAGATCATAGTGGATCTACAAATACACTAAATATTTAATAACAGGTAGAATATTGGTACAATTACATGTAATTCTCTTAAGACATTTCTGGTTGTTCATATTTGCTCAGGTTCACGTTTTTTGTAAAAGTTTAGTCTGTAAATGTAAACATTTTTGTGTAATTTAACTTTTTTTACACTAAAAAAAAAGAAAAAAATGTGGTTTTCATTATTTATAGTTTATTATGATAATGTTTTATTGGTGTGACCCACCTTAGATTGAATTGACCTAAAATGATTTTAACATCTTTTATTGTTAATATCTTCAGTGTATTTTGTATTTCACTAATTCACCCCACGGACCGGATTGGACCCTTTGTTGGGCCAGTTTTGGCCCCCGGGCCACATGTTTGACACCCCTGTTGTATGTGAATATGAAAAAAAAACAAACAAACAGTGTTTTGTATGATATTTGCACTGACTGGCTGCAAAGATTATTATAAAGACCCCAATAAAAATAGCTGTAGCGACAGTACAGCTGATAGAGACCCTAAATCAGGGGTGCCCAATCCTGGTCCTTGAGGGCCACTATCCTGCATGTTTTCCCTCTTCCAACACACCTGATTCAAATGATGAATCTATCATCAAGCTCTGCAGAAGCCTGATAACGAACATCAGGTGTGTTGGAAGAGGGAAACATCTAAAACATGCAGGATAGTGGCCCTCAAGGACCAGGATTGGACACCCCTGCCCTAAATAATGACAGTAAATAAATGTATAGATATTCTGTTTTTAAGGAAATCTTAACTGTGTAAGCAATAGCTTGAGGGATTTTTAAGCAATATTTAACCCATAACT
>JAPSES010000115.1:1750617-1765579 GCA_029822895.1 Maxillicosta whitleyi
AAATAATATTGAATTATTATGTCTAGTTGTTATATATAGAAAATAAGCATATTTATTAAAAAAAAAAAAAAAAGAACCTCACTAAATAATAATAACTTCTTATGTCCAGTCCTTATGTGTAACATGAGCATATGGATTAAAAATAATAATAATAATAATAATCTCACTAAAATAATAATATGTTTTTAAGTCCAGTCCTTACATGTGGAAAATAAGCATATTTATTTAAAAAAAAAAGAACCTCACTAAAATATTAACGTGCGATTATATCCAGTCCTTGTGGAAAATAAGCATATGTACTAAAAAAAGGGGGGAAAAACAGCTTTAATAAAATAATAGTAAGTTCTTATGTCTAGTTGTTATATATAGAAAATAATCATATTTATATCTATTTATTTTTTTTAAAAAAAAGAACCTCACTAAATAATAATAAGTTCCTATGTCCAGTCCGTATATTGAGGCATAAAATTATCAGTTTTTATTGCATTTACGTCTCTTTAATTGCACTTACTGTTCATACAAGTGGACTGAAAAATCTTCCCGACATTATTTATTACGGAAAAGCAAAAGTGAAATCCACGAATAATGAATACAATCATATTCTCGGCATTAGGTAGTGAAACTGTGCATCAGTGGTCACAGTAGGACAGTAGACCTTGGCCTATCCAGTAATAAATAGACCACTACTCTAATCAAACGAACATCCCACCGCACACTCCTTAGGACGCCCCGTTGCATCAGGATGTTTCATTTAATTAGGCCAGATCCCTTTCAACTCCGCCGTAACGTCACTGAGCAGAAATGTCTCTGGGACCAGCACGGACTCTAGGTTTTAGTCATTAAGAAAATCAGGTCAGCATCTGCATATGGAGAAAAATCCAAGGCAAAATATGTAATTATACACATGCATACCGGCATTGTTTTTAATGAGCTATTTCCAGACAACTAGAAGGAGCTAGCGGCACGTACATTCTTTGTCATTTACTGTACGTGTCAATAAGGGCAAAAAAAAAAAAAAAAAAACTGCTGCGTTCATAGTGTCAGTCATGCCATTAAATGAGTTATATAAATGTGACAGATGTTAACTTTTACAAACAGGGGAAGGAATGTGGCAACTTTTCTCAGCAGATTAAAGCTACGTAGTGTTAATATTACAAAGTCTTAACTTCAAGGGGAAGTCACGAACCAGAACACACTTAGAACGACCAGCTCCACTAATGAACCAACCTTATATATCCTCAGACTGTGTAAAGTATATTAAAAAAAATATATCTGTTTACATATATCTGTTTTATGGTGTTATCAAGTTTTGTTCCTCAAACTAAAACTTATAGATACTTATGACCATGGGCGCCGCTACCAATTATGGGCCCCGTGAAAGCAGAATTGTCGTGGACTTGATGTATATTCACTATCTTTACATAAGAGGCTCATAAAGAGAGAATCAGTAAAAAAAATATATATATATACATAAATGTATATATATATATATATATACATTACAGTGGACCCCTGGGTTACGACGTCCCTAGCTTACGTTTTTTTTTTTTTTTTCACGTTACGAAGTGGAAGACTTGATCTTGTGTGATCTCGTAGCCATGGGTCCCAAGATTGATAGTGATGTTAAAGGGAGAAGTAAGACGATGGTTACTATGGAAACAAAGCTGGAGATAAACAAGAAATAAGAAGGCACGCAGATCGTTAACCTCGCTAGGGAATATAGGAATATGGTTTTGCAAGTATTTGCCTATTACCATAGGTTTCTATTGCCTGCCATACAACGATTTAGCCTCCGGAATGGATTAATGTCGGATTAATGTCTTTTTTTTTTTTTTTTACTTTATTTCATTAATATGAAGTATAATATGTGTATTTGGATAGTTATTTACAGATTTAGGGAGTATTTAGGGTTACTAAAGGGTTAATTCCGACTTGCGAGGAAATTGGGTTATGTCAACAGCGAAGGAACGGAACTCATTTGTAACCCGCGGCCTAGCTGTACATTTAAATATATATACAATAATCTGTGAAATGGGTACTAAAGTATTACATTACATTAGACTGACGCTTTTATCCAAAATGACTTATAAGGTATAGGCGTGTATAGAGTGGGGTCATCCCTATGTTCTTATGGTCCTTAAGGTCCTATGTTCCCCGATACCAGGGAATATAGGACCCTCTTTCCAAAAAAGGGTCCGATGTTCCCCACTCAATCCAAATATACTGTGGCCACGCATAGGCATTGCTTGTTGTTGTTGTTCTGTTTGTTCGCCACTGTTTCGTCAAATGCTTAACTTTTATTCACACAATGTATTGTTATTGTATGTAGGCACTGAGCTTAGCTTTTTTTTTATTTGGAGAGAATTTGGTGACAAGGGTTCGACACATGGGACTGTTTCTCCGAAGCCCATTTGATTTGACAATGTCAATAATACGACATTTTCCATTTGGGTCTACAGCCCAATACTTAGATCTCTTTGTTATAATAAAATGAAACCCACATCTAATTGCAGCACGGCACTGCGCGGAGAAGTGGATGATTTTGTCACGTATGGGTAGGCCAAAATGAAACTACATTTGGATTGAGCTGGGAACATCTGACCCTTTTTTGGAAAGAGAGTCCTATGTTCCCCGATACCAGGGAACATAGGACCTGGGGAACATTGATACGCTCCCTATAGAGTAAAGGGCCGAACCCAAGGGCCCACCTGGGTTTTGAGCTGGCAACCTTCCATACCAAAGTCAGAGGTGTAAACCACTAAGCTATCCAGTCATGGTCAAGGATCGATAAACTAGTCTTAAAACATCTTAAATTTAACCTGTTTAAGCCAGTTTAATTGTAATTAGGTCATGCTTTTAATATTCCTAAAGTGTAAATATTACAGATTGCCTCTTTAATGTTACAGGGTAAAATAATCACAATATTCTACTTGCCTAAAAAAATAAAACTCCCTTGCTTGGACAACGAAACGTGTCATTTGTTGTTGTTAATTTTGGATCATTTGTGTCCACGCTGTCTAATAACAAACAGCCAAGCAACTGAGCAAACAGCACATGCACTGACTTGTTTAATGGGTTCAGCTTTGGCAACTCGCCGCTCTGTGGAGTCACAGATTTATGCAACTGGGAGACGATCTGATCCCACTCCTGTAACTTAAGCTAATCATGATAGAAATGTCTGCCTTGTTTACTGTAATTTGTCTGATTACAGAAAAAACCAAAAAAACAAAAGCGTGCTGCCTTCAGTACAGCCTTTCATTTAATAAGGACATTTATTTTACTTCAGCGGGCTTTTAAAGCATCGGAACAAACGGCTGGAAACCTGTTGTCAACATCCATCTCTTTGTGTTGCTTAAACTAAAGCAACCACAGGAGACGAAGCCAAAGCCATACGTATTGTTTTCATCAGTCTCTGCACTTTACGTCCCAGTATATTACATCTTTAATGGTAAAACACTGGTGTTTGTGTTTCCAGGCAGTGAGTGTTATTCATAATGAATGGTTAAACTAATGTCTGCTCTGGGATCATTTCAGTAAATACTAAACACATACGACCAGACGAAACAATAGCATATCATTCCTTTCACTTCATATCTAAACGACTCCAGGTCTTTGTTACATTTTTTTTTACATTGTTGACATATCAAATGTTTCCAACAATGTTCCAATTTGATCAAGATAAGTGTTTTTTTTTTTTTTTGTCTGTTTTTTTTTGTCTTGATAATTAAAAAAAAAAAAAAATTATATAACAGTAAAATAATGACAGAATAAATATATAAATAATGTCAACTCTAAACTTTTCTTTATATTTTACAGTGAAAAAAGTAAAATGACATGATGAAAAATCTAAAAATGATCCTTTCAAACAATGTGAATAATATGAAAACTATAATCTCTATTATCCTTTAGTTTATCATTTCCACATGTACATTATAATTTACAGATGACATTACAACAACAGATACACAAAATATTTAGTAACAGGTGGAATATTATTAAAATTACACATATTTATCTTCAGATATTTCAGGTTGTTCAAATTTTTTGGTAATTATACTTTGTTTTAGTCTAAATTTATGAAAACATTTACATTTACAAAGACAACAATTTGGATGTGAGTATTTATAGGTTATTATGACATTGAATTGGTCTCGATGTGGAACCTGAACTAAAATTATTGTTAATATCTTCGTGTAGTTTTAACATTTCACAAATTCATCCGAAGGGCCGGACTGGATTTGGCCCCCAGGCCGCATGTTTGACACCTGTGAGGTAGAGGAACCATGATGTCAGCTGTTGGTTTCTGTTGTTTTGAAGGGGTTAAGACTGGTGTGAATATGTCTTACATATTACGGGCTATACATTAAACGCAGCACAATGCGCATACCTTAGGCTCTGGATGGATAATTAACCAGCCTGTGTAGGATTCACACATGTTTATGACTGGAATTCTCAACAAACTCTATAATGGTAAAAAAACAAAAACAAAACAAGAACCAACACATTCCAGTCCGTACAGCAAATATGCAACGAGTAGATGTCGTGTTTCAAGGCCGTCCCACAATTAACAGACAAAATAACCCATGAAACCTCCATGTGTTTCCTGACTGACGGGGTTAAAATCTGTTTGTGTGTTCCATCTGAAAACTTAGGCAGACTCATTATCTTAATTGCGATCTCAGTCTTTAATTAGCTACACACATACCAAGTCATTCAGGTGTGATCAATGCCCTCTTAATCTCCAACCATAAAATGAAAAGAAAATGAAATCAGTGTTTTGCTATCTTTAATTGGAACGTAATGTCAAAATTAATAACAATCAAGTCAATTAGCATTCGTCGCCGGGCTGATGTGCGCTGATTCCAGTCTTTAATATCACTGTGATTCCAGGTTAATTGTCATCGTTACAGGAGGATTCGACGGAGCATCGAGGAAATTAATGAAGTGAGCCGAGCAGACGAAATGGACTGGAAAGCTCTAAATTTTTTGCCGAGTCTCAAAAAATAAATAAATAAATAAATAAAAAGATTGAGCAGAAGAACTGCCATCACGCCACAGCAGGATCTCTGATTTAACCGTGTCTGAATAAGATCTCTGTTCCAGAAATAGAAAACCCACGCCTTTGTGGAGAACCCATCCTGTCAAGGAAATGACTTTCCTGTTGGGAGGAGGAAGTATTATTTCAGTGTCTTTCAGACCCCCTACCCTACTTTACCATACACAGTTCATGACAGTGTAATCCTCCTACCCTGCGAGACAAAAACCCTTAATGTACAGTATCGGTCCTTTCTTCGGCTGTAAAATAAATACACTGTGATTTAGAGACGAACGGACTGAGACAAGGTCACTGGAAGATCTGCACAAAAGTAACTCTCTTCCTATTTAGGAAGTGGGCATGGAGAACGTTTCAGGCCAAAACATGAGAGGTTGTTAGTTTGAGTCTGCACTCATACAGCTCGGAGAAATACTGGAGCAGGAATGGAATTGCAGGATCATCAATTAATGATTTACCGGGCTGTGGTTTCCCACCCCAGAGCCTGGTTTTGTAATCTGCAGTGAATAAATTTGTATAGGAAGGCTGCTAATGAGGCCTAATAAAGATGTTAGCCATGGGCTTGAGTGGATGGACCGGTGTCCTATTTAAGAGTCACAGGAGCCACCCTGTGGGAAGAGATGACCCACCCAACACTGCAGGGTTATTTGACTGTGTACCTCAGCTTCTAAATATTAGATCTTAATTATTAAAGTAGCTATTCTCGATGTTCATTTACTTGCTAACACCATGGGTTGGGTGATACGACCGGATGGTACATACTGATCAGTCCTTCAGTAGAGATTTGGTAAAAAAATTATTTCCACTGCAGGAGCTATCTCTTAAAACTGCTTGATAGTTTTTAGTGTGCCAAAGCAAAAAAAAAAAAAATCTGTAATTACCTTCTAGCGTATTGTAATTCAAGTGGTCTGAAAGGACATGTGCATCTACTCCTATCCGGTGTTTTCAGGCTGTAGAAAATCTACTCTGCATGGCAGGTTTCTGGCTAATTGCAGACATTTTCAGACAGGAATGGAGTTTTAATCAAATGGTATCCTCCAGGGGTGAATAGTGGAGCTAATGTGACATCTGCAGTAACTCCTATGTCCACTAGGGGCTGGATTCAAAAGACAATCCTATTAGAGCACAGGTGCAAAACATACACCGAAGGGTCCATTCTGTCCCATGGGAGGAATTTGGGAAATGGAAAAATATCACACTGAACACATTTACAATCATTTGAAGTCGGATCCATATTCAATCTCAAATGCGTTAGAACAGTAAATACGATCACAATAATCTACGGACACATTTTTCTCTGTTTTAGTGTAAAACAAACATGAAAGTTACATTTACAAACTATTCTCCCATAAAAATTGTGGATAAACTCAACAAATATGAGTAGCAATACCTTAGGAGGAGTGTAATTTGACCGTTATTTTGTCCATTGTCCGCTCTCTATTCGTAGATCTGCTGTAATGCACATGTAAATGACAAACTGTGGAATAATATTGTTAATTTCATGATTTTTTCAGGTAATAAAATATATATAAAACAAAACTTTCTTCATTATGTTGAAATGTATTACATTTGCTGATGATATAAATTTGTACTGGAAAGATGTATTTGAGATATTACAAGAAACAAAAACAATTGTTATTGATAAAGAAAGTGAAAATCAAACAAAGTTTCTGAATTTTTCATGTTATACAAATGTTTAAAAAGTCAAACTATATTTAAAGGTTTTGGAAATAGAAATAGTTTACAAAGCTAAGTTATTGGGTGTCATCATAGATAGTAAACCCCATAATGAGTCCATTAAAAGTCAAATATCCAAATCTATAAACATACTGTATAAAACAAAGAACTTATTAAACAAAAACACAGGATCTATTATTCTTTGGTTCTGCCCTACTTCGGTCTGTCATTCTACATGGAGTTTACTAGCGTTAGCTTGGCTGCCGAGTTGGACATTTGCATCTGTATTTTATTGAATAAATGTTATTTTTCGTCCTCACACAGAGCTCTGCTGTAGTTATAGTTACACTAACAAGATCATCCTTCTATCATGAGGTTAACGGTACTTAATCACAGTAGCATAAGAATTATCTGCATTAGCAAACATTAGCATCAGTTCATTATCACCTACCAGCTAGCACGCTAATGAGCTAAATTAGCTGACAATGTTTACTACTTTATATTACTGTTACAAAACAACTGTAAATGTTAATATTTATTAAATAGCTGAAGTGACTTGATGTTTATTTTTATTACAATGTAACTGAATAACACACTGGAGAGACTATGTCTCTCGGCTGACCTGGGAAAGCCTTGAGATCCCGCCGGATAAGCTGGACGATGTGGCCTGGGACCCCAACCCCGCGACCTGACCGGATAAGCGTTAGAAGATGGATGGATGTAACTGAGTAAGACGTCACAAGATGTAGTTAGATGAAATATACATATACGAAGCATAACAATGTAAAAGATGCTGCAGTAATAGAATGGGGTAAAAGATTTTTTTTAATTAAGTAATAGATACGAGAACAAAGAAACAATGAAAATGAAATGTCAAACAAAATGACTCCATTTTGACTTTTCACTGAGTTCATCTTTATCACTAAACAATCCCATAGCTGCATTGCCTACTATAGGTCGTACACAAAGAGCCGAATAATTTATAATAAAAAGCATAATCTACCCCCGTCTGTTGAAATTTGATGCATGTTGAGCACCGGAAAACAAAGGGTTCCACTTTGTGTTATGTGATATGTGCTGCGTACATAGTACTATTCATACTATTTGTGATATTTTGTTTTGTAAATTCTTGTTGAAGAAGACTTAAGTATTGATTTATTATTTCATCTTTACAAACCACTGTTTTTGTAGCCTCTTAAACCCCCAGAACCACAGTACCCTCCAGAGTTACCATGGTAATACAATGCAATATACACATGCTATACATCCATGTATCAAAAAACAAAACAAAACATAAATTAAAAGCTCAGCCAAAATCAGAACACCGTTCAAACAACAAGAACATAAAAGGGCAAATATCTAATATAAGCTAACAACGTCAGAGCAGCGTCACCAATAATGTAATCAAACAAACCAATGAGACAAACTTTACGTCACAAAGGGAAAAATCCGAAGACATAATCATGGTTTATGTCTTAGCTTTGTTGTTTTCTGATCATAACGTGGTTTTATTTGGATGAAATGTTTGAAATATGTTGTCGGTATAAATTATATTAACTCTTAATCAGCCCTGAGCATTGTAAAGACGACCTAATAATATTATTTAGCTTGTTGGTTTTTCTTTCTTTTTCGGGTGGTTTAATAGGTTTGCAAGTTTGTTGTATAATTTGTTTAGTATTATTTTCATATTGCGTCTATGTGGTTCTTTATGTATAAGTACATGTTTAGGTAAATGTATTATTTAAAAGGAAAAAAAAAAGTTTGTTATTGGCTAATCCACTATTGCTCTCTGACAATAGGGTATTGTCATCAGTTGGTTGTCCGTCCATCCATCTGTCCGACTGTCCAAAAACGTTGGCATGCACTGATAAGTCAAGCTGAGAGTTTTCAAGTCTGTGCGTGTTATGTTTTTTGTTTATGCGTTACATTGAAATGCTCCCACTGGAAACAAAACAGCCCAGGGTTTAACAGGATTATTAAAAGAACTGTAACTTATACTGTTACGGTGATATAGAGTTACATATACTGTGACGGAACATTTCCCGCAATTACTAAGAATTTAGTCTTTGCTGTTTCATCGTTATAAAAGGTGAGAAACTTCACTTTGTTGTATTTTCTTCATATAAACACAGCACGGTTCAACAAAGCCCACAGCTAGCCACAAATGTCCTAGGTGAGGCATTACATCGGTGGAGTGCACAGCCATATCGTTAAACCGCATTACGTTTGACCTGAGGAGAGAAGGTGAGATTATCTCAATGCTATTGTCTTACATTTGGACTACAGCCGAGAGTTTAATCAAATCTGGAAGCAATCAATGCCTCAGCTCCGATGGACACTTTCCTTGCCCTTGGAACCCAAGGAGTGTTCAGAAATGATACCGCTGGCAAAAAAGAGTCACTTCGGATACATCATCGTGGAGAATGAGATTAACCTCCCCATCTGCTACCTACTAGGATATCTAATGTCGCCGAGCTTATCTTCTAAGCATTCAATCAACCTCCAAGAACCAAGTCTATAAACACCTTGCGGTTCTTTGTTTCACTTAAGACACCCAGAACAATGGCTTCTCGCATAAGTTGTGAGAAACTTTTCAATGTTCCGTAAACGACGACCTTAACCTGCAGCAACGTCGGTGGGTTTCCTCGCGTCGATACTTGTGTGTGTGTACGTGCGCACGAGATAAACCCGTCGAGAATTAGGATTGCAGACGGTCGAAGCTGCATGTGCCGCACTTTGTTGTTGAAATATTAGGACACAAACCCCCGTGGCTGAACTGGACACTGTCCCAAATAGGCTCATCTATTATTAAGAGGTTTCCCCTAGTTTTCTGTGTTTGCTTTGCTAGACAACACATAGGGATCGAGGTGCTGCTGCTGCTGCTGCTGATCTCACCAAATATCTATTAAAACGAACTGATTTGATCTAGGATTAAAAGATAAAATAAAAAACGCTGGTAAAAATGGCTGTGCATACAATGTAATCTCTTTTCCCCCGCACTCGAGCACGTCTGAATACATAAATGTTCTTGACCTCGTGGCTACGGAAAATAACCCTAATACTTTTTTTTTTTTGAAAGATTAAATCTGCACTATTTACAGTCGTTTTGTCCAGATTTTTCTGTAACCCATCTGGACAGAAACATGAGCTTCCTATTTTCAATTACATTTTTGACATCCTTAATAATCCCCGGGTCTTGTCGTTGTGTTTTGTTTTTCTGTCTTTGTCCTAATACATGTTTATCTGTCACTTTTTTTTTTTTTTTAGCCACAATGCATGTTGTTGTCCTGCACTAGTAGAATCATCAGGAACAAGTGTATCAAACGGCCCATTGTGTTACACATCCCTGACAATAATTTTCAGTCTGATGTGCAAAATCAGAGGACGGCGCTCCTTATCTGTCTCATTTCAGTTTCCTTTTTCCGTTTTTGCATTTTACAAGCAGGTTTTGCTGATCAGCGTAACCTTTGGTGCGGGGTGAGATCAGTGGCACTCGAAAATGCAAGCTATGAATGGCTCTGAGCTGAAGTAACCGAGTGTGATAACTTTTGCCTGGCAGATAAACACAGGCAGAATCACTCCTGGTTTCCTATTTAGCATTACAATGAACTACGCTCTTGGGTGCCAATGTTCTTTTATATGCCCTTACCCTCTATGAGTGCCGTGTCTTATTTTATTATTTTTTTCCTCCTGCTGCAACACAACAGTATTATTCTGTTTACCATTGTTGTTACCATAGCAAGAAAACATCAAAGTATGAGATGGAAATGTGTCAACGTGCACTTTTCTTCAGGACGATCCCCGTTTTCAGCCTTGAATCATAACAACTTCTTTGCATTTTAACAGATGAGGCACAGTTAACCCTGTAAGACCGAACGTATCATATATGATACGTGAGTTTTGAAGCCTTCTGCGTGATCAGTGTGATACATTGTTTCTTGAAAAGCCTGATGTATACAATCAGATACATGCAATGTATGGATAATTCACCTGGGGGAGGAATTTTTGTATTTTTTAATTTTTTACACCTGAGGCTTTTCCAGTGACACTACAAGATTGTCATTGACCCTATAATAAAGTCTAAACCATTAAATCATTGACATAAAATCCCAGTTCCTTGAAACTGGAGCCTTTATTGGTCCTTTTCAACAGCCAAAAAAATATTTTTTCCTAATAGATTTTCATATATGAGTTTTAATTTTGTATCATATTTGATACATTGGGTCACAATGCTTAAATATTATTATTTTTGATTAAACAAAAACATGTCTGATATATTGGTAATTCCTTTTCAAACTTGAAAAACTTCTGCCTCTTTCCTCATTATTGATAAACTTGTAGTGACACTGGAAAGGCCTCTGGTTAACAAATTCCTCCCCCCCGGTGGGTTATCCATCTATTGCATGTATCTAATTGTATACAGCAGGTTTTTCTAAGAAAAATATCACACCGGTCATATAGGGGGCTTCAAAACTCATGTATCAAATATGATACGATTAGTGTTATAGGGTTAATGAGGAAGCAGGAAGAACTCACTGTAAAAAAATATCCCTCTCAAAATAAGTTTTAAAAAAATCTAATAATACAAGATATTTTTTACTAGAATCACGCAAAAATGGAAAACTATCACAGTAAGAATTATTGTCTAAAAGTAAGTTGTTATATCTTCCTGTAAAGTCAGTCTTTATATGATTGTGTCTTGCTTTGCAGATTTTTGAAAAGTAATTACTAATTTGTTAGACATGTTTGTTCAAAAATAATAATATTTGAGTACTGAGACCCAATGTATCAAATATGATACAAAGAAATTCATACACAGAAAATGATATTTGAATAACATTTTTTTTAGGTTGTTCAGAAGGAACAATAAAAGCTCCAGTCTCAAAGAACTGGAATTTTCCATCAGTGCTTTAATGGTTCAGGTTTCACAGGGTTAAAAGACAAGCACTGTCCCTGACTTCATATTAGCCAAATTTTTACCCTTTTACGTATGTGGAGAAAAGACCTTGTTTCCTTAAAGTCAGATTTAATCTCCTCTGATGTTAATGCTGTATAAAAAACTATGTCTTGGTTTTTACTTTTGTCTAATGAAACACCTTTTTTGGCTCGATTTTGACTCATTAGAGGTGCACAAAAAAGCAATATTTCAAGCACGGCTTAATGGCATAATGGCTGTTGTAGAAAAAGTATTTGTGCTGTTTTGCAACAAACCGGACTGGACAGCGTTCACTGGAAGCGGCGAGGTGAAAATGTCAGTTGAATATATAAAATGTACATTAACATTAATATAACCCTTTTTTGCCGTGTTTGCTGTAACAGGAATATTTAAGCAACCTTACCATCTGAGGTTAATAAAACATGTGAATGCACTTTTTTTTTTTTTTTTATTATAATAATCCGAAAAGCAATTTTCACATTGGCTCGGTGTCAGGTCAGCAGTCATCATTTTTGCCCTTTCCTGTTGTAAGCATTGTTTCCCTAATCTAAAGGGATGAGGATTAGGGGTTTTTGTCAGCACAGCTATCCATGTCTGAGTGTCCTGAGGCTGTGAACTGCCATCACAGACAAGTTCATTCTGTTTACCCTTGTCATCCAGAGGAATATTAATCATTCAGTACGCAGTCAGACCAAACAGCTCCGTCTGTATGTAGACAAATCCGACCACTGTCCAATGTCATAGATTAAACTGACAGTTTTCTCGCTGAATGTTTGAGAATCCACTTTTGGAAAATGCGGACTTGAATATGTAATGGGAGAGGAGCTCTGTGACGGTTGTTTGTCAGTTTATGCTGCTTGGAGGACGAAAATAAAAGACATATAACATGTAAGGGCCTGTAAAAAATAAAACAAAATAAAATACATGGGTAGTAGTGGTGATGTTAAACTGCAAAAAGTCACCATGAAAATTTAAGAAAAAAATATATCAAAATAAGAAAAATGATACGGAAGCCGACAGCAGACTTCATATAATCTTTTTTTTAAATTCACCATTATACCGAGATAACGGCATAATTATTCCGTGATCTCGAAATAACGGCTAACTATTATTTCATGAAAACAAATAACTTTATAGTTTATCAAAATTTTGTTTCAAATGAACAATTGCATTGTTCTTCATTAATAAAATGACCAATAGGAAAAACCAAATAGTCTTTGTTGACAAATAACCAAAATGTCCATATTTAGTGTTTCCAGCTTTGGTGCAGATAACAGTTCACATTCTTGCTGCCATTGTTTTGATGTAGTTTTACACAGAAATGAAAGATAATAACTGTAATTATGCAACTTCATAAAAAATATTATCATTTGCTGCTGCATTTCCCCTTGCATTTTTGGAAACCATTAAACTTGAAAATGTATGAATGCAACAATAGTTATATTTTATAATTAAAGATATTGTTTTAATAAAAAAGATCTTGTATATACTGGTGGATTAACCATTATAGAAACATAAAAAGATATCTTGGTAAAAACAGAAATACTGTTAAATTATGGCAGCAGTGGAAAACACCTTAGACTTGGTCGAGGTGGGATAATAAACTTGTTAAGCACTTTATCTATCCTATTAATTTAGTTAATTATTTCTTTTACATCACTCTTTGTCATTCTTTTGTACAGTCACTGTTTTCCTTATTCGTGATTATCAATAAAGAAACCCCTGAAATAATTAAAAGTTTTAACTGCGTTTGATAATTAAATTTTATCTCATTAATATGTTTTATTTTCCAGTGTCAAACAGCACCAGTATCAGAAGAAACATTTCGAAATTACAACACGAGGTCATTAATTTATAATATACTGCGATAGTTCATTGTTCACAGAAGCTTAGCCTGTGTTTAATGTAACTGAAAATAGAAGGACGTACTTCATCGTTGCCTTTTAGATTGATTGGGAGGTTGTTCCGTAGATCTGTGGGCAGATGTTGAAATAAATGGTCTGCGTTGGTGATTATTTGAGACGATGCTCTGTTTTTCATGCATTTGTGTTAGAACGCTGTGTCATCAGTACATGTGTGTATGCATTATTGATTCACGTGTTGTTACCACATGCAGATACGTTGGTGTCTGGTTGCACTAATCCAATCTGAAAACATGCAAATACAGACACATATAAACTTTATTCATCCCATGGGGTAAAAGTAATTGACCAAGAAAAAGCCAAATAAAACAGTGATCATCAGTTAACACTTTAAAACCTGACGTGTCATCGCTGATACACACTGTGCATTTGCAGTTTGGATGGTTGTAAATGTCACTGTTTCTGAAACCTGAGATATTGTGCTTTATAGGCTTTACTGGGCCGTCACTTATGTTTGTACTAGAAGCTGGAGAATAAGCCGTTTTAGCAGAATTATAGCACGCACTAAATTGTAAATAACTACTAGATTTCAAAACGTCTAAGTGCTCTTGGAAAATGGGCAAAAGGACCCAGTCACAGTATATTTTCTAACCTTTTTTCCCCGAAAATATCTTTTTTTTGTTTGTTTCCTAACAAGACAGAACAACTAGACTAGTAATAAAACAAAAACAAAACAGAGGGGGATAAAATAAAAGCATAATGCAAAATATACAGTAAATGAGTGGTTACCGGTGCAACAAACCCCGCCCCTTACATATATCATAGCTTATATTTTGGCATCGATCCAGCTAATGTCATCATGTCCGATGTGCATGTGCTGATGTCAGTATATTAATCGTCTCGATATATGTGCCAAGTTTGAAATAAATTGAAACAAAGTTGATATTTTTATAAACATGTGAAATTTTGCCCATTATAAGTAAATGGGAGGAGAAAAAAATTCCTTAAAAAAATTTAAGTTTGACCTACTTTTCCCAAAATGTAACTACACATATTCCAGTTTTGCTGCCACAGACATTTGAAATTCCACCCATTATAAGTAAATAGGGGAAAAAGGATTTGAAAAAAAGTCATAAAAAATTTGAACTTTGACCTATTTTTCCCAAAATTTAATGACATTTATTCCGTGTCACTGGCAACTGATAAACTAAATTTGGTATAAATTCAACCAATTGTTTTGCTGCTACAGACATTTGAAATTTCACCCACTGTAAGTAAATGTAGAAAACTTCATACAAAAATTTAACTTTGACCTACTTTTCCCAAACATGTAATCAGATTTATTTTGGGTCACTGGTGATCTATAAATCCAGTTTGGTATGAATTCAACCAATAATTTTGTTGCTAGAGTGTTAACAAATAAACAAAACCAAC